>VYZT01047464.1:0-111276 GCA_013400735.1 Pomatostomus ruficeps
CCATCCCTGCTGAAGGAGCACCACCATCGCTGCTGCAGGAGAGCCAGTGCTGAGGCTCATGGACCTGTGCTCCTCCACACAGCATGAAATGCAGTGACAGCTCCAGAGGGGCTCTCAAGAGTTCTCACAGTCACACACTTTCATATTTGTTACTGACTTATCTTGTGCAAGATATGCTCACCACTTCTGTCAGAATATCTTCCAGGGATTTAGATTTTTCCTTGTAGAAACGGTGCCTCATATTTAAGCTTTCCCATCCTTCCCATTGTACCGCGATCCCTCACGGGTTGCCGTTCATGTAAGAAAACAGGTGTGGTCAGGAAGGTGTCTGCTGACGGTGTATCTGAGGTGTGTTAATCTATCCTGGAATGTGTTAATGAAACACGCCGGAGATATTGCAGTGACGAGCAGGAGAGAAATGGGTGTGACACGCTGAGAGGCTGGTGCATCTTGCTACGCATTTGCTGTCAACACCGTGCAGACCTAGCATATGCTATTAAGAAATCATCCTTGCAGCTGCATTTCATCCCTCTAATGCAGTAATTATACCTAGAAGCAAGGTATGTGTAAGTGTCACACACGCTGCTTTCGTCCCTCTGCTTGACCAGACGTTTCCGGTAGTGAGGAATAAGCTCACACGCTCTCAAGGCAGGAGAGCACAGGGGCTCTGCTCACGCACACCTATGTGGAGAACCTCAACTTTTAGACATGCACCCCAAAAAATTGAATAAAAGCAGTGGAAGGGCCTGAATGCAATAGTCAGAAAGGGCACGATCCTGGAACCACAATTTCTCAAATCAGTGGACTTTTACAACGCCAGTTTTCACCCACTCTTACATACATCTCTACGAAATAATTTATTTGTAACAGACAGTCCACACAATGCCATAACAAAGTGATTTTATTGACATTCCTCTATAGTGATATGGTTGAATAGAAAGCACAGCCTGAGTATCATGTGACATTTTTCTGTCAATAGAAGCAAAATCAGTCCAATAATGAGGACCTTTCCTGCCATTGACTTTACGTAGTCTTTAACAAAAACCATAACAGACATTTCCGTTAGATAAATCGGAAGCTGCAGGGAATTTGGCTAATGGTACAATATTTACTATACCTAGTATCTACTATCTACAGGCATCTGTTTTTCTACTGGAACAAAAGAACTACATGACTCACTAGTGAGAAAGTAACAATCCAATCTTTTGGACCTTGTGATAACTGGAAAACCTATCCCAGATTTAGTATATTGCAGTAGTTTTATCTTTTAATAATGAACACTGAGGTACAGCAAGAATAATAAAAAAGCACCGCGTTTGTTGTAGAAAGATCGGTTGGTCTGCATTTGACTGAAAGTGTTTAATCTTGACTGGGAAGCCCTATTAATATTACTATGGAGACAGGGCAAATATCATTTCAACAGAAATTAAACGGATCTCCAGTCAAATTTGTCCTTCTAAAATTCCACAGACTGTCAAAGGATTAGTAGTGAAGGACCAGTTTAACTCGTCCCCTGTGCGTTTATATTTTAGCTTATTTCAGTTTCGATTTTCACGTTCAAATTCAGTATCCTATTGTTTCCAGCTAGAGGTATGTCAACTATTTGTTACAGTGAAACTAGAACAACAAAACACAATCCCAACAAGCTCTCCCCTCCCCACAGGCCATCTCTCAGACTAGACTACAAACTCAAACCTCAGCTACAGTTCATTCAAAAGTTCATGGGCACTTGAGCAAACGGGGTGTAAAAAGTCCCCTGTGTCAGACCTGTACAAAACTCATGGTTTCTCCGTTAGATGTTAGGTGTAGTTTGGGCCACTCACTCCTTGCCTTGTGATAGCCATGGATGTCTCTGGAACATAAAAGCCAAGTTTTGAATATGCACAGACAGAAACGGAACGCTCCTGTAACTTACTGCAGACTGAAATGACAGCATTTGCCATGTTCAGACCTGACGCTGTTGGCACTAAGACACAGATGTTCATACTGGATCAAATCCTGCACAGCTGATGTGGTTGAACAGTCAGTGAGACTACTTCGAGGTGGAAGACCTACTGATGATTTAAAATACCTATTTCCATTCTCTTATCTTCAGATTAATGCTAGTAGGGCAACAGGGTTTCAAAAGCAGAAACACCCCCTTCCCTCCCTCTACCATTAATACCATCACGACAATCATTTTAGGAAACCTATGGACCCTCTCATACCACTGCCAGTCTTCATTGTTCCCACTGAAAACTAGAATTCATGAAAGCTGTCAGACTGCCTCTTCCATTCTTCACCTGCATTTTAAAAATTGATTGATATTGATATCATATCTTAAACTAGCCACCACCAGGTTTAAAGGGAACTGAGGTGAAAGAGCTGAAAAGATTATCTCACTGTACATCTGCCCTATGGAACATCTTTTAGCCTTTCCTGTGGGGAAACAATGAAACCAGAATTTCTGTAATCAACAGTCGGTGTTTTACAAATGAAGATGCAGACCTGGAGAGTAACAGCACTTGAATCAAAAGATGAACAAGGAAGGGTATGTCTTGCATATGCACAACAACAACAAAGTCAATGAATTGCATAATGGACAGGTTAAATAACAGGCCGAGGGAGGCAGGCTCCTCCCTCTCTCCTCTTAGCACCATTCACCGCCTCACTCTGACACTGCAGCGCCACTTCGGATGCACGGCTGCCCCTTCACTCCAGGCTGGGACTGGATTCTGCCCACGGCATGATGCAAGGAATGGAGAAACACTGTGAAGCGTTGATCTGGATATCCTAGAGATGATGCCACAGTTTGAAAACCTATTGGGGTAGGGCATTTGGGAAGAGAGAGGGATAGGGCTGGGATGGCAGAATGCAAGAAAAGCCACATACGGCATTTTCTTTCTCTTTGTTTTATGAAAACAGTCAACTGTCTCTATTCCTGGCCTTAGATCCAAAAAATTTGCAAGGAAATCTGCATGATTTTGTCAGCTTAGAAAGCAACTTTTAAAAAATATTAGGCTGTGTGCTTGAAAGACAACTTGGATCAAGGATTTTGATGGGAAGTAGCTGGCTCCGCTCCCTGATTCCCAGAGGAGGAACACACAAGGTGCTTGAGATGGGATCTGCCAAACATAATCTAGTGTAGTGTGTGATGAGTGCCAGAAAATGTTGTGAAGAAGAATTTCAGGAAAAAGCCTTCTGTGTTTCATTTAGTGGAGCTTGATGCTGTCTCTGAAATACAAACATCTTTTATTACGCTACAAAAAATAGTTTCACTTTTTCGTAATAAAATATAGTTTTAAAATACTTAAAAAAATTTAACTATACAGCATTGTAAAGATTGGATTTTTTTTTTTCACTTTTTTACTACGTTAATGAGACAGCTCTTGATTTTCCTTGGCCAAACATGGACCAAGCAGTTGGATGCTTCTCTTTCTTTTCTTCTAATGTTGGAAGACATCCAACATTTGACATAGTACAGGTAACTTTTTAACATCACCAGGAATAAATGAAGAACCATACAAGAACCTATGGATTTGGGGGCCCAGAGGTGAAGAGGCAGGAATTACATACATTGGAAGATTTCATGTTCAGTCTCTCCTGATGTGACTTGTCCTGATGGAATTCATGTGCACATGACAGATGCTCCAAGAAAAACAGTAATTTTTCCATCTCTCCTGTGCAGTGGGGCTGGAATAGATGCCTGAGGCCTCATTTAGGGAAACACTAAACATCATTTTCCGTGTGTGGTACAAGGAAGCCGGCCTGTAGCTGCAGCCTCTGATTGCAACTGTAATATAACAACAACATACTATAAAAGAGATTCTCAGTAAAAGCCGTACAGTAAATTAGTATAAAAGTGGCTGGAATGTCACAAAAATTGAACGAATGGGGCAATTTAAGTATTTCAAATTTTTAATTGTTAATGTATCATTAAAAAAATATATTTTTTTTTTGCTTAGAAATGTGTTTTTGGGTCCATCAGCTTTCAGCTATCTAGTGACCTAAGAATAAAAACAGGAGAACGATCTACAACTCTCAGAATGCATTTTTTCAAGTGTGATGAGGTTCTGTACAACCACCATAAAAATATGTGAGAAAGCAGAGTCCATTTCTTTTCTCTGGAGAGAAAACTTAAGACGAATTAGATGTGTCAGATCTTGAACTGGTCTCCTGGTTTTACAGTGCTCTGAAGCATAACTAACACAAAACTAACACAAAACTCCCAGTAACAAGCCCCCAAGGGGGAAGTCGTGTTTCATGCAAGCTGCTAGACACTATGGTGTTACCTTCTCACTTACCTTCCCTTCACGAATTCTCACTTGGCATTTCGTGCATCCTTTAACATGTTTAGTGTCAGAAGATACTCTGCGTTTCCGTTTCCCAGTTAAGACAAACACTTTCAATCTGAGATTAGTCTTGGAGAACAAGGGCAGCAAAGATTAATAACTAGAATGTAGTCAGAGCAGTGAGGTTGACCGTAACAGCCTCAGCAGAATTCATCCGAAGACAAGCCTACTGCTACTTTCCTTTTTCCCCCTGGATTCAGAGTTGGAAAGTACACCAAACCGAAGAGGGTTATGTCTGCAGTAACAAGAGCAGGATCTTTAGTTTAGTGGTACCGAGCAGGACTGGAGGGCCTTTGGGCTTCCTCCAAGAGGATGTGCAACAAAATCTTAACCCCCAGAGAGTTACAGTTCCCTTCATCCCTGACAAACACCCTCATTCACTGCAGCTTCTCATTTGACAGACCCCAGACAAAAACATTCTGTCTACAACCAACCACTCTTGAGGATATGGACTATTCCACTGAACAAGAAAAGAGAAACAACAGAACGGAAAACCGCCCCCAGCAACCAGAGATTAGCCCAACCTAACAGAAAATAAACGGCTTCTGACACAGGGGATGGGATTGTCTGGACTTGTCATTTGGAAAGGAACATTTTAAACATCAGAAAACAAAGATCTGGTAAACAGAATTAAAGGGTATTCGTAAGAGTAGAACATTCTTCTTACTTCTCCTTTTCCTTGTCATATGCAATACTAAGGTAAGGGAGCCTTGTCCTTTATGCTACATGATAAAACATCCTTCTTGAGCGTGCACAATCTTGTGCTTCTTGTGTGGTAAACATTACAATGGAGATGCCCCTCCCAATAGCTCTGAAGTGCAAGTTCTCTCCAGTACTGGCAAGCAACAATCATAACAATCGCCGTTATGCTTTGCATTGCTTTACAGGTTGGGTTGTTTTAGTTTTTGAAGGTCTTATCTGCACCATGTATCTGGGCCAGTTCCAGCTGATGCAACTGATGTGGATCATGAGTTCATATATAAAAATTTCAGTTTTGCTCACAGGTGTCTCTCAGATGGACAATACATACAGGAAAAATAAGGATGGATGATGATATATTTGACCAGCTCCTAGTACTGGATTCAACGATTAAGAAGTAAGATGGGCTATGAATTGATTTAGAAGATATGGGTATATAAAAGCTTGGAATGCTTGATGAGGTTTTTTTTTTATTTTTTAATCAACGTAGGTGGAAGTAAACATTTATTAACATTTGGTCAAGTGTAGCGTAACTTGCATTTGTATTTTCATTGTTATTAATGGAGGTATGTAGAGATATACAGAAACCTTGAGACAGTTGTTTTTCTATTGCATACAGACTAGCAGTCCATTGGAAACAGAGGATGAAAGCATGAAGGTTAGATCGTAGAGGGCGGCAGCTCTTCATGCACAGCTTTTGTTAATCTTGATTTTTGTTTTGTTTTCAAAAATAAAAACATGGGAAACCAAGATCAAATGATGGTGGACAGGAAAGGTGACATCATCAGCCATAAAAACACCAGAAGTGCCTGCACCCCCTCATTCAAGTCCAAAGGTGCTAGTTTCTTCAACAGCTGTCAGCAGCTTTTCATACAGCATAGAATATGAGGGGTAAGGTGGAAGATCCAAACGGTTGAAACACGTGTGTGCCCTGCAAAAGGAAAATACACTCCATGTTAAGCTTAATCTAAAAAACTTGAGAAAATAAGAATTGAGAAAACCAGTTCCCACTGAGACTCAAGACATTCAAGTTCACTCAAAGTAAAACCTGAATTCCACCAAAACATGAGGTACTGAAATGTACGTGCACATACACATCAACATTTCCTGTAGAAGACACAAGCTAAATATCAACATAACATCTGATATCCCTGCTTCAGATGTTGCAGGGATCTTGTAGGGATCTTGATGGAGAAGAATGCTGGAGCTCACCAAGGAGCTGGGGTTTAGGGCCTGATAGAGAAGTTCACTACTACAATTTCGTTTGCTGCAAGATTTTTTTTTAAAAAATGGCGCTCATCTGTACATCCAACATGAGCTGCCAATAAGTTTTGCACCAGTGGACAACCACAATGTGATGGACTATAGTGACAGAACGGGCTCAGCATGTGTTTGCAGTGAGGCAGGCCTGACTGCTAAAAGACCATGCAGGGATCTGCTAACTGAGGAAGGAAGGCTGCTGAAAACATTCCTGCAAGTCAGCTGTTGGCCATCTGCTTCAAGTCTGGCCTTTAAATGTTATTTATTTGTAGTGCCCAAGACAAAAGCAAAATATTCTGTGCAGAGCAAGCTGCAAACTTGATGACCATCTCTGCCCCCAGTTTCACCGTTATAGTTAATATAGTTATAGTTAATATTTACATTGGCAGCACCTCCAAAAGAAGCCGTGGAATGGGTTCCATCAGTGCCTTCACTTTGTTGCAGCTTTTCTGGTAGCAGCAACCAGACCCAGAAGCAGCCGGCACTTCACTGTGTGAGGCGCTATACAAACGTGGAGTAAAGAAACAATCCCTGCCCCAACAGCTCAGCCATTTCAACCGAGAAACTGCACAGCTCATTCAGCAAATGGGTGTGGGAGGGGCACATTTCCAGTAAAATAGTTCCAGTTCTTTTCAGTCAGCTTAGAGTTTTGCATGATGCTAGCAATATTTCTGTTTCCTCTTGCTCCCTATGATAAATGTGAATTGACAAAACCATACAGAAGGAAACGTAGCCTCCATGGCTAACAATGCCTAAGCTTCTGGCCCCTAGTATTTTTAGAAGCCATGGAGTTGTTTTACTTGTAGCTCTTCCATCTCGTATTTTAACTCAGTGCTATTTCTGTTAAGCTGAAGCAGCAGAGCTATCTTGGAGAAAACTACATGAAGACATGCTAGTCATCTCTTAGGCCAGACACAAAGTGGGAAAGACATAACGCTAGGAGATGGGCTGGCCTGAGACTTGTAGATTCAGAGGGAAAATTATCAAGCACCAGAGGTGAATCATTAAAAGCAATCAGGCAACTGAAATAGCCAGAGGCACGTACTCTTCACTGCAGTACAGAATCTCACTTAGGAGAGCTTTTACCACACTTTCCCCCTCCTGAATGGAGATTTCTTAGCTGGTCAGTCTCAGAAGAGAGTACAGTAAACACAGAATTTGTGGAAATGAGCTGGGAACGCTTGAGTTAGTGAAAAAAGAACATTAATAAAGCCATTATTTAATTAATTTCTCGAAATTAAAGATGGCAGCTCATGTGTATTAACCATGAGTATCCTGCACTGTTTATTGTTTATCTCAGCAATCTTTGGCAACCTAAGTTGTTTCTACAATCCATTGCCAATATGTATCACCCACTGCCAGTTAATTAACAGAAGGATTCTTGTAGGCCATGTTCATCACAGGCAGGACAGCCCCACGCAGAGAGAGCTGCTCTCCAGGGGCTCAGCTGCCGGGCTCCAGAACGGGGAGCAGCATAGCCTTGGTGGCTCAGGTGTGGATTCTGCTGATGTAGTTTTGCAGAACCAGCCCTCTGTGTGGTACTCAGCCGGGGCACATTTCACTGTTTGAGACAACAGCAGCTCAGCCACTGCTGTTGTGCATCCTGTTGTGTGGTACAGACGCACCCGCAGCCGCTGACTCTGGTGTTTACTTTCTTGCAGACAGTTATCCTGACTGATCATTATCCATCTGATTTCACACTGCTTATGAAACAACCTTGCAGTGGTGTTGACTTTTAGTAATCCTTGACCTAGTCAAACTCAGAATAAAGATCAGTTCCTTTTCTTACTATGAGGCTTACAGATGCGGGCTCTTCTATAGGAGGTCTCAAGGAATTTATTGTGGGGAGCAAGGGAAGGAAGAAAGGTAATGTGTCTAGAAACACTGAAACATTTTGCCAAGCAACACTTTGGCATTCTCCAGTTCAACAGCTTTACAGAAAAAAAATCCTTGCACTTCAAAAAAAGGTCATCAAATTTGAAATGAAAACAGCATTTTAGGAGCACTATCCAGGTTAGGTTTACACTTCTACCTACTTATGGTACAAACCACAACACATTGCCAAGGGCAAAACCTGAGCTCATATTCTGGTTTGTGAAACTAATGTGGATTTACTGCAACTCCAGTGATGCCTGTGAAGCCCACTCTGTCTTACATAAAGATAACTGTGCAAAACTGTCCTGTTTACATCATATCTTGTGTGATACTGCAGTCCACGGGGCAATTAAGAGTCAGCAATACTTTCCACAATACCCACTGTGTTCTAACTGTGCCTCATCCTCCAAAGGGGTAAATTCCTCCTGAATCGGTTGGACTCCTACTGATCCCAGTGAGAGTGACTACAGTGAGCCTAATCCAGGGAACGCTTGCCACACATATTGGGGTGAAAACATTACATCAGGAGTGCAAGAAGTAGTCACAGCAATGAGAAAATATCTCTTCCCTTGATTTAAGCCTCCTACCACATAAGCCTGCTGACATCTGAGAGGGTGTTCAGGGAATGTGAGGCCTGGAATAAGAATTACATTGGTAAGAGCTTTTATGGGAAAGATTCTGGCTTCTCCAGAAGAAAATGCAAGATAATTTCCAACCAACCAACTCTGACCCTAGTATGCCCTTTTCCTCCAGTAAGTTAAGCAGTAAATGGACCACTTAAAATTTCATTCTTCCTGACAGTCTGTCTTTATTGCTTAATATGGTTTTGGTGGATATAAACCTTTAATCTTGCTCATTGTTCACAGTGCTATGCTATTTCTTTTCTTCTAAGAATTCTTTCTAAAAATTATGAGTATAAGCTTTTAAGAGTTTTGCATTCTTCTTTTCTTCGTCACTTCCTATATTCCCCATAAAGATGAGAGTCCAAAGGCAATAAAAGTGGGCACAGAACCCCCTCCTATCTTAATTACAGCTTGAACCTATCTACTACAGTAACACTTGCATTCTAACATAAACCTGCCTGTCAGGCAGAATCTGGCCATTTCTGCTTTTCACCTTGCTTTTGTTAAATGAACCCACAAACCCCTCTTTATCCATCTCAAAGCCCACAGGCAGCAGCTTTTGCTCCTTCTGCCTGTAAGAAGGAACCCTTCTATGCTGTCTGGGAATCAGTGTTCAAGAGATGAATGTAGATGGCTTTTCATTAATGTTTGGCAGGGAACAAGAATCCATTCTTGCAGAACCACCACTAAAACCGATTCCATTTAAAGACCTGCAAGACCCAGAAGAGGTGAAGAGAGGCTTCCTGCTTCAGAAGAGGCTACAGCTGCAAGAATTCTCCAACCATCTCTACTCAGGCAACCAGTTAAATGTAAAATACCTTCATTTTGGGGCAAAGCTTTGTATTTTATATAGGAAGAGTAAAACTCAACCTTGCTGAACAAGTGATTGAACCTGCTATTTTTCATGTCAAGCTACAGCAGTTTGGAAGAACCCACGATGCAGATTTACACTGTCAGATCTGCAAAGCTGGAAGTCTCTTTGGAACCTGCTTCAGAGTGGTCATCTGGAGATCTGGGATTAGAGCAGCATCTCTGAGCTGCGTGGTGCCTCAAGCTTCTAATGTATGTGAGCTCCGAAGTAAATATAGATAGGAATAATGTGTCTGGCACATGTGCACACTCCAGAAATAAAACACTGGTGTAATCTTACTCTTCCTTGTCTTAGATGAACATTTTACACCACAACTCCCTGTTTGTGCAGGGAACTGGTACGCATGAGCAAACCCACCAATTTAGAATGAAGTTACTGGATGTTCAACCTTCCTGAAAATGTCTTGCTTATCCTCAGTGCTTTCAAGAAGCCCTCTAAGTGTCACATATCAGTGGTTATTCTTTGAAAGGTGTTTCACTTTAGAAATTTACAGCATGCCTTTTTTCAGGGCATAAACTATCTAGTTTAGGCGTTAGCACATCTTTTCTCACTATAAGCAAATGGTAGGTGCATGCTCCATTGCCAAAGTGTGAGCACAGGATGCAAGGGAGATTTGCCTAACTGCTTCAGCCACCTGGAGCAGAAGGAAGGGAATACAGAAAGAGTCATGGGCTCTCCTGATAGAGCTAAAAGTTCTCAACGCTTTGTACAGCAGTTAGAGTGAAAAGGACTTTTGTTGTGGTTTACTGTAAACAGCTAAAGTTAGTTACACTCATGTCACAGGGCTAAAAGGCTGACAGGGTATGACATATGACTTTTTTTTCAGCCTGCAAGTCTTAAGTACATAAATAAATCTAAATAAACAAGGGTAAACCATAATCAGGTATATAAAAAACAAGTTTTAAATAATACTCATTGAATTGCTTAACTAAAGATTTAGGGACTCTCCAGGTTTAGCCTGTGTTTTTTATGCATTTCTTAGCACTGTGTATACTTGGCAGCACCCCATAATTTTATAAAAATGCAGGCAATAATTCACGGTGATCAAGCTGTGTTTATTCCCCATGAGCAAGTGTTGTTACTTTTTCCCCTGGCTTAAATGAATGCAGAGCTCTAAGACTTCTAAAAAGTGCTACCAACTTTCACCTGGAAAGGAGGCCTCTTTCGGGGAGAGCAGCTCATTCAGAGATCAGCAGACAAACATAAAATCCCTAACGTGAATATCTCGGGGCTAACTGAATCTGGGTCAGAAGTAATGCCTAGGTTCACAAAGAAAGTTAAGCAGAGCAGAAAGGGGCCAATTACCTTTTGAGAACTTGACGGGTCAGCCCAGGGCATTTTCTGTGCATGCACCAGGGTCCACCCTCCCCTCTTGCTCCTTTCCACCCCAGAAGGAGTGCAAAGAGAGCTCTGCAGAAATGCTGCAGAGTCTGTGACTGCTGGCTGTTTACAGGCAGGAATGCCCTCGGAAAGCCCTGAAACCCTTACATAGAACCTGAGTCTCTCTCTCTATATATATATATATTCATATATATATACTGCAAAAGGAGGATCTGGACTACAAATAGCAAACTGCTGCTCTCAGGCTTTCCTACCACACTGCTGGCTGAAGCTCAGAGCCATGAATCATCTCACTGACCTGACATGTTTTCATCTGGTTTTGAATCTCAGTGCCCACATCTAGCTCCATGTAGGCCCCAGCTCTCCATATAATCTCTATGGTAGATGGACATAAACCAAAATGTACCAGCTGTGACTCAGCTGAGCTGTTTCAGAAGTCTGTGTTCAGGTGAGATGAATTGTTCCTTAGAAACACTGACTCCCATTTCCGGACTTAGAGGGAGACCACGTAAGATTGCAGTTCTGAATGCCTTCTGACATTGTGCCCTGGGTACAGTTTCTGCATCTCCCCACTGCATAAACATGAGCTTGAGCAGGCTTGGACTGAGACAGTGACCAGATCTGGGCTTTCCTTCTCCCGAGGACTCCAGAGGTTTGCTCCAGTCCATGTCTTACAGTATGTTTCTGGTTACGAGAGCAAGTAATGAGAAAACTGGACCAGACCCTTTGTTAATTGGTTGTCTGACCATATTTGTGAGGTCTGTGAGATGAAATTTTTGCTCTGTGCCATAGAAGTGGCCTCCTTTGGAGTGTAGCTGAAAGCAAATGATACAAGCAGGAAGAAGGCATCCTTTGGAGGGCAAATGTGATGTAAAAGGGCCACTTTGGGTGGCCTGAGGCAAGTCCACGCAAATGCTCTGTAATCCCAATGGGGAAGAGCCTCAGGCAACTGTCGGGACATTCACGAAAAGGTGACTTACTTCAGGAAGGAAGGATGAGTGCTGGTCACCCATGAAGTGGTGAAGCAGAACTCAAAGCTGAATCCATCACTGGCTGTGCCATGGCTCTCTTGGGTGGCCTGAGGCAAGTCCACGCACTGATGCCCCTGTCCCTTTGTTCTGAAAGGAAGATGACCCCTCCTTTGGGAAGCACTGCCCAGTCTGTTGATTCTGTGTGACATTACAGCTCATTTGCTCCTAGCTGGCTGACTGAACTAGACGCAGCAAATCAGATATTATCACCACAAGGTCTGAAGTGCCGTCACTGAGCTTCTTCGCTACAAAAAAGTGGAGCCATCAGACCAAATGAAGTGATTACACTCAGGTCTCTAGTCAAAACTCAGAGACAGATTTTGGCTTTCATGTCTCTGTAAATTCTCAAGTATTTTTACTAGCACTTCGGAGTAAAGGGAACAGAATCAGTTGTCAGGCTCCTGTTGGAATCTGTTCCAGAATCAAAATAAGAGAACTGGGTTTGAACCTATGGAAATCTTTATCTTAACCATTCCCAAGGATTCCAAGTAGTTTAAATTGAGCCTGCAAATCAAAAAGGCAGCAAAAGAAAACACTTTTCTCTGAATGTAATTACAGAACAATTGGTCTTTTTAGGTGTCCTCACTGCATTCATTAACTGGCAGAGAGATGCAGCGAAGTAGCAGGCCTGTGTTTCTCTCAGCAGTTCTGGTACAAAGCCCTGTTGGGACATACCTTGGGAGGGAGGTTATTTTCCCCCATTTCTCTATACAGAAACGCCGCAGGCCGTTGCTCCCTCGGAGAGCAGCAAAACCCTCGTAGGGCACACTCGACGTTCCTGTGACGAACTGCAGCAACCGCAGCCTCTGCTCGTTGTTAAACCTCTCCACGGCCGCCCAGAACCACCGGATCACGATGTGTCCATCATGGTAACCTACACCAAGCGAGAGAAATTAAAATCACTCCCTCCTAACTGGGAAGTGCAGCAGCACTGAAATATGTTCCCATTAGCATGAGGCAGTAGACCTCCTACTGGAAAGATCCTGGCCTAACCAGATATCTCGTTCTTCATGAGCCGTAGGTCCCAGCTTCCATTTTGTCCCGGCTGTGGATATTATAATACCACTAACGCATTTCAGACCCTGAAATACTTGAGGTACACTGGGCTCTCACAGCTCTCTTGGCAAGAACTGGGGTTACATGCATGAGATATTAAATACCAGTTGCAATATGCCACACAGCGTGAGTCTTAACGACTTAACAATTTCTAGTTCCCAAGTAAATTCTCTTTTGGATCGCAATAGTGTTCGACATATGGAGAGGAGTTTGCTGCCACAAGCCCTTCTCTGGCAAACTTCCCACCTGAGCAGCTCTGTGCCTTGGTTTGTGCTAGCAAAAGCCAGCATACGCCAGGCTGAATCTATTTCAGAAGTTAAATAGAAAAATGTAGGAGGAGAATAACTTTGGGGACCAGCTGTGCTTGTGGTAAGCTGCATATTTCAAGGTAACCCAAAGGCCGGGCAGTGATCAGCAAAGACTGAAACCTTGTATTTCAGGGGAGGATGTGTGAACCTCAGGGACTTTCCACTTGTGGTGCAGAACTGGTGGATTTCACATTTTTCCATCATCCAAGACAGCCTGGATAAATCATTGTTTAAAGCAAAACCAGGGAGACTTATGGAACTACTTTCTGTGAGGCCAGGAGTTCAGTCACAGTCATCTTAGATGACTTGTGACTTTTAGATCTAATTCTGTAAATCCTTTTCAGTCCTTAATAGTCAAACCTCCTGCTATGTCTGCAGGAACGGAGTGGATAAAATCTGGATAGAAATAGCAGAAACTATTTCAGTAGTATAACACCCTAACACCTGTTGATCCAAACCAGAGATCTTACGATTTTTATTTCAGGAGTTATTCTTCACAATAACTTCCTGGACAAAATAGGACATTTCCCTTAGGAAACACAGAAGGAAAAGGTGGAGCAAGAGTTTCACGTTTTAGACTGAAACAGTGAAGATAGCAGTAAACATGAGCAGGCAGTTTACCTCCACGATATTCTGTGTTGTTCCTCCAGTCATTGAGATCTATTTCTGCAGTGCCAGCTATAACCAGCTCCAGCTCTCTGGCATCAAAAACAGAGACAAGCCTGGAGTCTACAACCTGGAACACAAAACGCTTGTAAGCACAGTTCACACTGGAAACAAAGCAAAGCCTTATAAACCTATGGTTCCAGGGGCCAGCTCTTTATCCTGATGAAGTTTGAATGTTTGCATTCACATGTTTGCATGATTAGGGAGGGCAAGAATAGGTGACTACATGGGTTGGCCAGCAGAGGAACAGGTTTTCACAGTCCTTGTGCAGCACTGCCGGAAAGATGTTCTCAAATTCAGGTCTTCAGCAAAGATGAATTGCAAAATCCAGGGACAACAATGGAGCAGCATCCAGGAATATCACCAGCAAGATAACAGCTTGGACTGCACCCAAGGACTGACTTCACTGGAGTCCCTGAACATACAGTGTGTTTGACCAGCTTCTCATCAAAGTGAACAATTCTTCACAATCCTCCTTGTCAGGGACCTCTAACCCTAACCCAAAATCACAACATGTTACTACAAAATTTGCAAATACCTACTGCTTTTACTGTGTGAATGGAAAGCAGTGTCCTCCTTAACTCTTGATCATAAATAATGCTTTATCATATTCAGAAGACACATTTGTTTCCTTTCTCCTTTAATGCTAAACATGCAATATCCAACATCTCTGTCTCTAAAGCTTCAACAACTCCAGTTCCTTGCTGTTTGTGTCTGTTTAGCTATTCTCTAGAGTACCAAAGAAGCACAGTTTAACCAGGGGGCTGCTCTCATTCAGGTGAAGAAGGGATGACTGAGGAAGCATCACTTTGTGTCGTGGTTTGGCTCTGCTGGAAATGGTGAAGAATTCCAGAAACTTCTCACAGGAGCCATCTTTATGGCCCCCTCCCCACTACTAAAACCACAACACTTTGTCACTTACTTCGTAGAAGCCACGGACCAGGGCCTCTGTCTGCTGAACCACCCCTCGCTCCACTCGCCACTTCACCATTCTCTCGATGTACTCTTTTTTGTTCTTTTCTGTCACCGCTGTGTTTGCCCCTCCAGATTTCAACTCTCTCTCTGTCACCTACAGAACAAAGATAAACAGTGGTGTAGCAACATACGGATCATGTTGTGTTTCAAACATGAGATTATCCAAGCAACAGTACAGGAAACAACAGGATGGAGAGGCAATCGCAGTATTGGAACAGGCAGATGGTTTTGCCAGCTGGAAGGGATATTTACTTGTCTCTTAGTGTTACCCTTCTCGAAGTGCTGGTAGAAGTGTTTACTCAGAAATGCCAACAGCTACAATGAATGCCAACTACCATAAAATGAATTATCCCAATACACCACCTAAAACAGGACCTGTACAGCAACCGTGCACAGATTACAAATAGTCACTGTGGGATTCAGAGTTTTGTATCAGCCATTCACACCTGAGAAGAGTTTCTACTGTAAATAACTTTATTTTAAGCAACAGCTGCAGCATTTCATTGCATTTTAAGAGTTAATTTAGCTGGCTTGGGTTACTAAGGCTTGAGATTGAGAAGAGATTTAAGGAATCAGCCTGGAGTCTACCCAGCAAGCTGATATTTCTCCTCCCACATGACAGAAAATTGTATTTGTCTTGCAGTTATTTCCACATTCAATTTAGTGGATTTAAAAGGAAGAATATTTTGCTCTCCTCTTCAGTTTTCTGCTGCTATAGCAATGATGTCCATCACAGACAGTAAACGAACTGTAGAAATACATATTCATTATTATTATTATCATCTATTTAGTAGCCCAACAGACAGCACACAGGGTAGGCAGTATGTAGGTCACTTTACTTGAAGGACCTATTGCAATATTATGAATTAAGAAACATTGCCTGAGTCATCTAATCTGTAGCTCTGTTGAGAAACAGCAAGAACAAGTAAAGCTGGATGGAAGGAGTTAGGAATTCTTAGCTGGTTCAGGTTAAATTCCCAAGCATAAATCATTGCATCACCATTATACACGCAATGCTGCGTTGTCCAGAAAGCAAGGCTCTGGCCCAGCTGCTGGGCTGTGTTCTTCAAGGCTGTGAGGCATTAAGATACATCTGCAAAACCAAAGACTAAATGTTGTCTGGCTTGAGGCACGACCACAAATCCAGATGTTCAAATTCTCCTGCAAGGCTTCCCACAAACACCTAGAAAACCATTGATCTCTTCAACTTCTCATTATCCATGTAACTTCAAAGACTATTAGTTATCTATAATTGGACGCCAGCAATTAATAGCAATGTGTCCCTGTTTGGGGGGTTTTGTTCTTAGAGGCATTAACCACAGCTGTGAGCTACAATTCAGATTCAGGTTTCAGAGTAGCAAGGAGACATTTCAACCAATCTAGCTCGTTCCTTTTACCTGATGGGAACAATTTCCAGGGCTCAGAGACAGGCTGTATCCACAGAGCTCAGAGGAAGGCCTGGAAGAACACTTTCCACCAGGTAAAAGCATGAGAAAGTACTTTGGGTCGTGAGCACCTGACACATCTCTGTCCTATGAGTGAAATTCTCAGATTGTCATTCAGTCCCCACCAGTAAAAATGTGCAATGCTCGATGTGACATTGTGTCGCTGCTGTTACAGGAGTGCTCCGGGTTCCAGCACACAAGAAGGCTGGAATTGATCTGGAGTAAATTCTGATTAAGAAAGTCCCAAGAAAGACGATTTGGCCTGAAAGCCTTAGATGTTCGATACACATCAGAGATGAGACAAGAAAGAAAATATGAAAGCAGCAGTGACTGGTCCATAATAAGGTCGTTGTGGAAGCAGGACAAAAGGGCTCTAGCCATCTGCTCTACAGCTTCTCACGGAGTCAGTGTATTTCTTGTTTTCCTTACCCAGCCCTTGAAATCCCCCTTCCCAAATATTAGCAGAGCTCCCACAGTGATCTACGCTTGCACGTGTACCAAGCAAAGCAGTGCTCAGATGGCATTTAAGTGGTCAGATACTCCTGGCATGGAAGAATTTCCAACTAGGATCCATCTGTGAGCATAAAATGTGACTGCAATTTCTTTGCTGTTTTGTTGTCAGCACTTAGCAAATTTCAGGAGGAAAATCTTACTTTCACATAGGACTCCTGGATTCCGTCGGTTGTAATTCACAGCGAGAACAAATTTTCCCCCCCATCATTAATTCTAGCAGGGTTAGTGTCCAGTACATAGGAAATTAAGCACTGGACAACAGCATCAAAATCTGTCTTTTAGTGTTCTTTTGCTTTCATACCACAGTATCTACAACAGATTGTGATTTTTTCCTATTCTCTTTGGAGCCATCTCTTATCTTCCACAACAGACTCCTATGTAACCGTTTTGCTCTTTCCTCTGGGGAAAGTAAGACGTAATTAGTGTGCCAAATGTTCCCTTCAGATGCATCAGGGCAACTCAGGCTGATGTTCTTACTCAACTCTGTATTCCTCCCTTGTAAATACAAACTTGTCTCATCTGCCTTGGTGAATATGTCTCTATGTTTCTGTCTGCCTTTGTGCATTAGTCTCATGTGGCCATACCTTCCAGGGAAACCACTGTACTGTCAATTCAATGTCATGCAAGTTCTCAGTTCCAAGTCCATGAAAAACTCCTGCATTTGACTCTGTGGAAAAACTGTGTTATTGTTCCTACAGATGCTTCCTACTTCAATTCTTCTGCCCCATCCTTTTAATCTACCCTCAACTCTGCTCATCCTTTGCAACCTTCTGCTATGTGCAGGCTAAATTCAGTGTTTAGTTTACCCCCTGCAGCCTTGCTTGCTTTCTGTTACTTTCAAGCTCATAGCTGAGCAGCCCTGTAACTCGCGGGGCCAGAACTCCTCCCCTGGGGAATTAGTCTAACTCTTCCCTAGCTCACAGACCTACCCTAGCTTTGTGCAGCCCCCTCCTAAAAACTTCATTGTCAACTGCTGAGAGCCATTCTCGGTATATTCCACCCCATCTCTCTGCTTCCTCTGACACTGTGTACCTGTTCCTTACAAGTTATCTCCATCCACTGAGCTCCTGCAGTGCTTGGTTCTTCACCGTCTCTCGTTTCCAGTTATCTCCTTGGAGATCGTTAATCATGATCTGAATATTGCTTTGAATCCCTTCAAGGCCTTACAGAGACGGTTATAATCCAGCATGGTTTGCAACAGCAAAGAGCACCAGGGCTTCGGTGCAAGCCAAAGAGTCCCCCAGGAAACGCTTATTCTGGTTGCCAGACTGGATTTAAGCCAGTGCTGCACTCTGCTTAAGGCCACAGCGACCCAGATCAGCCAGGTTACAGAGAAGTGTCTGACTAAGGCAGAGCTGAGCTGTAGAAATCACCGAAAATGGATGAACATACCAAGTTGTTAAGTAGGTGCAAGGTGAGTAAGAGACACAGAATCCAACAGGGAGATATTAGACAAAATAATGGTGAGAGTTGCCAGGTCCTACACCACCTGCAAAATGTGCTTTATCCCTCCTAACCCATACTTTCAGTCACATCAGCTTTAAGTTACATTGCTTGCATTCACCAAATGCCACATCTGTGTGAACTACACCCTGGAGAGAAGAGCTGCACTCCAGAGAATTCCTCATGCTCAGCAGTGTGTGGCTCAATAGGCCTCTAGGGGGGCTGGGATTGTGTATTATACACCCTAAGAATAAACATCTGCCTTGGAACAGGTGGCTTGAAAGCAACAGAAGGTAGGAGAAGAAAATGTTATTGAAAGGCTAAAGATCTGTTCTGACAGAAAGGTGTTCATCATGCTCAACTTTGTCAGCTTCAAATTTGCTTTTCAGATGTTTTGCATAGCTGCGCTCACCTGTCCAAACACCTCCTCGTTCACTGTGAAGGTTAGATCCAGGATATCTGTGATATTGTTATCCTTCATCCACTGCAAGCTCTGATGGAACTCTTCATCCAGGTACTCTAAGTCGCTTAAATCACATGGCCTGGTTGGGAGACAAGAAAAAGGATATGACAGGATGGCAGGATGATTTCCTACTAAGCATGTGAAGAAATTTACTGAAGATCCAACATAAAGTCGAAGTTCATTTAGCTCTGTTAACATCAAAGGCTGTTTCTCAGACCCTCTTGAAGCAGTTCTGCAACTGTTTGCTTTGCATAGCTGGGCTCAGGGCCAAATCTGTTGGCTGCCTGTGTTATTTGCTGTCAGAAGACACCCCTAGGGCTTGATTTTACGTGGATCTTCAGGATGCCTTGGACTTCAGAGCACATGTGTCCCTTCAGAACCACCATGCTGTGCCTGGCTGCTTCCATTACCCATCCTCTGCCAGGTGAGCACACAGGACTGGCACAGGGCAGAGCGGGCAGCCTCAATTTCTGCCCATAAGGAGCTGTCCTTGCCTGCTGAAAGGACAGGTCGATGTTACGAGCAGCCTGGTTTCAGATTCCCTAGAGGGGCAATAAGGACGCAGGGAGAACCCGAGGTTTCAGCCTATTTTCAGACTAAATCAGGTACAATGGAGGTCTTTGTGAGTGTTTGTACCCCAGAAATAATAGTAGTTAAAAAAACCCCAGCAAAAACCAACATGATAAAGAACTTAAAGGACTGTTGAGACAGGTATCTTTGCTGATTTGGAATCATCTTAATTGGTGAACTATTTCAGCTAAGCTTTATTCTGCTCTTTAGCATTCAATTGCAATCTTGAGTTAATACTTACGGCTTTTTTTATTCTTGCAAATTTTATGTACCTTGTCTCACTTCAGTCTATCAATTAAAGAGGGACTGATTGTCAATCCAAATTAACCATATAAACATTAAATTGAAAGTAATGTATTATTGGTAGCTTATGCTTACTAAAATAAAAGACAGGAGAAGACCAAAAAAACCCCATTCACTGGTTATATCCACATTAACATTCTTAATTAACCCAAGTTGTGTTTTAGAATGAAAACCTACTTCACCAGTCAGGCATGACAAATTATGTATTTTGTCTTAATATAACCTCCCTCCTTCTTTCATTTTTATTTTGTTTCATTCCACCAAAGATGTTTTTCAGTCTTCCACCTGGTTGACTCTTCATAACTTTTCACCAGTAGTAAACTCTGGAATTACGTGTCAGTACTTTCTAATGTGTGTTTCTAAATGTCACATTTATTTTTGTCAACGTAGTATTTCATATTGTCAACATTGCCATGTAAATGGCAAATTCTTGGAGGAAGAAAAGGAAAATTGAAATGTGTTCATTTTCTATCGCAGACCAACAAACCAACAGCAGAAAGAACGCGAGGGTGAGTGCACGGGAGCAGCTCCCTGAGGGGTTGTGTCTCTGTGGGACTCACTGCAGGGTCACGGTTTCTGCACGGTTGCACGTTAATACTCACAGCCTCAGCAGCGCTTTGTAGAACGGCCTCGTGAAGAAAGCATCAAGAAGGTACTGATGAATGAGAGCCAGGCCGAGAATACGGCCGCTGAACCTGAACCTGCGAAATGAAAATGCAGAGGAAATGAAGTGTAACTCAAGACTTTCAGTACAGAAACATACACAGGTAGCAACTGGTTTTTTGTTTGTTTGTTTGTTTGTGTGTTTCTGAATTAGTTTTTCACATTTATTCCCCAATTTCTTTTTTTCCAAGCAGATACTTGACGCCACTCCTCCCATGTCTGATCAGTAATGGATCTCCTTGATCCACCTCCTACTGTACCCAGACCTGCAGCTGGCATCTTATGTGCTCTCCTATGCCAAAGCAATGAACACTCGCCTTCTGTGATCTCTAGCTCAGCGTTCTGACACAGACTGACTACATCCAACACAGTACTTGGCCAGGGAAATGCTGCAGTACTCCACCTCAGCAGAACAAATGCTAAAAGAGCTGCAGAGGATGTTTAGAAACTCAGCATATCCAGTTTCTGATTAGCTACAACCCTGTCCGAGGTGGGGCTTTAAAGTGCTTTAAAAGGGGAGCGAGCTGACTTGATAGGGGAAGGATGAAGTTCAAATAAGCTCACTGTTGTGACCAAGCACACATTAATATCAGCATCTAAAGCTCAGGCACACTGTTCCCAGATCGCTTTCCTAATTCTGTGGCTCAGCTGTTTTCAGTACTCACATACTCCTCTGTTTGTTTCTAAGAACAACGACATCCAGTCCCACTACAAGAACACTCAAATAATTCCCTGCCCATTATTAATCTGTGACTTGTGATGATGAACTGCTAAATTTTTCTTCCTATGATTTCTTCTATGACTTATTCTATATTTTTCCATCGAACCTGCTTTTAAATCAGTCATCTCAGAAAAACACAAAACTGGTGTGAGTCTAGGTGAGCTTGATTTTTGTATAAACAACCCCCAACGCCCATTCCAAACTCACTTATTTGTAAAAAAAGGAAAAGAAAAAAAAATCCAGCACCCTAAATGTGAACGCTCCAAGCCTGAGCTGATAACACAGAAAAGTTTTATTGCACAAAAGACGAGAGAAAGATCAAAAAGCGTAGAGACCATTCCTTCCACTCACAGGAACCAGTGCAAAGACCTCTCCTGCACATGAATGAAACATGAGTCTGATTGTAATAAAGGTGGCAAACAATATCTGTTCAGTCAACTTTATGCTCATGGGACAGAACAACAAGTGCTTAGTATGTCAAATGGGGCACCAAATAGCCTGCTGTGGGCCCAATTAGCATTTACATCACCACAGGAGCTGCCTCGGGGTCCCCTGGATCCCAGAAAGGTGCTTATGATCTGCAGCTGAGCGGCCACAGAAGAGCGATTATGTTACCCCCTTACAGCTGCTTCCACAGCAGCAACAAAAGGCAGCTGTTGGGCCCGGTTAGGGGCTGCTTCACTTCGCTTGTGCTCCAGCGCAACACTTCCAGCAAAAAGCGAGGAAACCAGGGGGAGCTGATACAATGAAAGCACAGTGGAAGCCAGACAGCTCAAATCCCAGAAAGGCTGAACCTGTAATCCGTCAGTTTTACAGCACCTTCAGGATCCATAATCAAGTCCGTTCGTCTTAAATAACGCGTGTCGGCTTTTTTGGTTTTGTTCCTCACCCCCATCCATCCCTGTGAGTTTTGAAAGCGAGCACTGGATGAAAATCCTAGGGGTGTTCCTCACCACGGTGCTCACCCCACAGCGACAGTGCGGGACGGGGCAGGCAGGAGCCGCTTGGAATAAAGCTGAACAGCCAAGAAAGATTTGGGAACACTGCTCCTCCTAAGAAACTGCTTGCATGTGTGAACTTGTATCGCTTCTGCACGGCTTTGAGGGCATTCCTGCAAAGCTGACACGAAAGGGTCGTGCGCCTACACCAAGGTGTTTACAGCCACGGGCACATGTTACAGGGGCCGTTAATGGACGGTTTAATTTGAATCAGTGCCTTGTGGCAGAACGGAATCAAACCATCCCACCCCAAAGCCAGGGGCAGCGTGAAAGGTCCAAGCCTGGCATATCAGCCTCTGGGCAGAACAACTCTGGGCTGTGTGGTGCATCAGCCTGGCCTTGAACTTGCAGCCCTCAGGGGCACACCAGAGCTGGCTTCAACTGGGAGTCTGGCTATGGTTCCACAGTTCCAGCCCTTGCAGTGACACTAAGCAGCAAAACCTAAAACTTACACCAAAGCGAGAAGAAACCAATTACTCTCCTTACAAAAGCCAGTTAAAACAAAGCCAGACTCTTGTGTTTATTTCTTCCTGAAGGATTTAGAGCACGGGTGAGATTTAGAGGTGGGCAAGACGGTCCTTTCTGAACCAAACAAGTTTTCTTGACAGAATAAGCAGCACAAAGGTAAATCCTGGCTGGAGGGCACATACCTTCCTTAAGCCTGAATTACATTTATCTTTCCAGGTAAGTGTAAAATGCTTGTTTGGCTTGTTCCTAGCAGAAAAGCTAGTTTGGGAGAGGTGGGGAATGCAGGATCTTGCTCTGGCCTTTTCTTTCAACACCCTTCCCTCTTGGAGACAACGATAGAGTCTGAGTAATGCGCTCCGGCAGAGAGGGGAAATGCAGGAGGGAGTTAATGAACAGGAAATGGTGGAACGAGAGACAGAAGTAATGAGCAGTGGAGCTGCTCTGGTTTGGCTGCCCATTGACAGCGTTCGTCCACTCAAAAAGGACATTGTGTGCACCTGCTTTCTGGCTTTTAGCAGCACTACTCTCTGACCCATTTGCAGAAGTTTCCACTGTACCCAGCTAATTCCTTTTCCTTCTGGAGGCTTCAGGTGCCCCTGAAACAGCCACAACAGCCCATTACAGAATAACAGGCTCATTCCCCTTGATGGGACTCTTTGCAGAGTTACTGCATATCCGTGTACTCAGGGAGAGACAAATCCATACGCTGTAGCAGCAACTAGGCAATAAATTCTCCTCCAACTGCAGCTGAGTGACAGGAGATTTGATTTACTCTGGTCCTTATCATACAGCACCAGAGCAGGGCAGGACCCACAATGACCTTTTGGTACAGGGCTCTCTCTTAACTGGTTCAATGAATGGAGCTCTACCTTAAATATCAGTTTTCCCTTGGATTCAGATGGATAATGATGTACCCTGAAAAGATTGTAATCTGTGTGTACAGAGGAAAAATGGTCTTTATCATTCTATTGGAAATGCTTTGGGAACCGTGCCTTCTGGGCTAAATTTGGTATGGCGTAAGAAACTTCAAATCCTAAATAGAGGAAGCACCTGATGGGATTAAAAAGATTGAGAGTCCTGCAAACCTTATCTCGGTCAAACACATCAGCTGCATGTAAGTGTGCCCTTCTTAATTCAGTAGCTTGTGAAAAAATATTCAAAGTAGGGCTCCAGAGAGATAAATACAGCATGGTTCACATGAAATTTGAAAATGTCACTTTCCTTTCATATGACTTGCTTTCATCTGTAAGGGACGTTTACACATTCTTGCACCAGTTTTAAAGCTCTTGACTGTTCAATTGTGCAGATGAACTTTCGGCCACCTGAGAGACAAGCTGAACAAATGAGGCTGTGCTGTGGCCCAGGGTTTCTGCCCTTGGCAGCTCTTCTGAGGGCGAACAATATTTGTCAGGTGGATGTGGCTGGACAGCCTATCAGTCCTTCCACAGTGGGAGAGACTGGATCTAATCTCGATCATTATTAGATACCAGAGGATCTAACAAGAGGAAAATATTTAGAAAGGCACAATCATGGGAAAGGCTTCACCTTGAACATGCATCTCATTAGACAAGAGAGAAGTCAGTCATGAAACACAGATTTGTAGGAAACCAGGCATCATGGATTCAAGAGGTTGTGGTACAGCTTGTTTTAAAGGACAGTTAAAACTGCCAGTTATGAAGACACTCATGAACAACCTGAAGGCCAGAAAATGCTGATTAAAGGAACTAAAAATCAATTCTTATAGCCTAAAATTTCGTGATTTGCAATCTTTTGATATGAAGGGGGGACACAACAGAGGAAAATGTACTGAGTCTATGATTTCTGAATGTTAGTGTTATCACCAGCACTTTATAAATGAAGAACTTCTTTCTTTAATGCAAGAAAGTTCTAAGAATGTGTATTTTGCAAAAAGAGTTGACCAGCGAGATGGTTACACCAAGTCTGCCTGGACTCACACATTCTGAATTTTAAGCAATACTGGCAGTGTGTCAGGCACATGCTCCAGAGATCTGTGTCTAGATGTTGGTAGCACACATCCTCGTGTTGGCTCAGGGCAGGACATGTCCTACATGAGCTACACCTACAGAGAAATGATCTAGCAGAAGATCAGGTAACCTCTACAAAACCTTGTCAGTGCATCAAATCCACACCTCTATCTATCAGCCTTCATTAACGAATGCCGTTCTTTAATTTGGAGTGCATATTTCACCCCTACTCACTCAAATGACAGAACATTTGAAGGGACTGATGGGATGACACGAAGCATTCCTTTGTCAGGAAGGCTGAGCCACACAGGCTGGGACAGCTCACAAGTTCTCTTTATCTGACTTGCATCTGCAGACTCTGCAGACTCCTCTTTGCCACCGGGTCATTTGGCCTCGTGGCAAATGTGCTCTGCGTATCTGCCGGCTCAGAGGTGGATGCTGTGGCATTCCAGCACCGTGCCTCTTCCGTTCAGGAATCTGATGACCTCATGTGTCATTAATATGAAAGGAATGGCTTTCACAAAGGCTGGAGACAGAAGTTCATGAAGTCTCAGCACATTAAAGAGACAAGGTAAAGTAATTCCTAAATTAGTCACAGAGGAGAATTCCAATAGAAGGAGTAACAAGAGTACTGTTGACTCATTTTCTTTTCTTCTGTCCATCTCTAATATGAAGAATCCTTAGAGAGACCAAGATACATTGTTGGGTGACCTCAGCACGCCATCTTCCAACGCCGTGCTGGCTGCGATATCTAACCACACTGGCATCCCACGTGAGAACCTCCTCTGGATCATTGCACGCTTCTTCTGAAGGAATGGTAACGACTCACCCAACCAGGTTTGGATTTTACCTCCTGTGATTATGTTCTGAATACTGAAACGGATCTTATCTCTTATATGGTCAAAATTCATTCCAGGTTTTCAGACGGTTACTGAGTTTTTAAGGGGAAACCCCACACTTCCTCACTGTGAAACCATAGAAAATTTGGCCAGGTAAGCTTCATTTTCAATCCATTTTTCAATTAAAATTTAAAAAAACATTTAGGAGTACTGACGTGGAGCAACTGTATGTGCAGATTTCCAGCCTGGAAACTGATGAACTTTCAATAGTTAAGAGTCTACAGGGATTGATCCTTGCTGCCCCTGCAAATCTGACTGGGATTCAATAGAGGATACATTCTATGCAGAGCCAAGGCATTTCATTCAGGTATCAAAAGATCAAGGAGCATATTCCATGAGCTTCCCTTTGATAGTCCTGTCTGCTTATTATGCCTATAAAACTTGGGAGTTTTAATTATATTTTCAAGAAAATGTGTCACACTCATTTAAGAAAGCACTGGCCTTTCTTCAGGAGCCCTGACTGTAAAGTGGAACAGTCCAGCAGGCCTGCTTGTGCTTTGCCATAAAATACAACATAGGGAATATAGGTCCATTACCCAAAAACTGAAATTAAACAAGAAAAAAAAAAGGATGAAAAATTATTTTCAGAAAGGAAAGCAACTTGGTAGAAATAAATTTCCTTTACATTTCAAATCCTGAACAGATAATTTCCTTCAAGTGAAAATAAGCCTTTCTTTAGATATTTTTACTTTTGCTGGGCACCGGAGTTTCATGTGATGAGTAACTTTCTGTGAGCCAATCTCTCAGTTTATTGCTAATTTGTGCATACATTTTCTGCTGCAAAAGGCCAGTACAATACTGACCCTTCAGTAAGTGGTTGCCCTGCTTGTATTTTCTGGATCTCTCTGCAAGTGGAACGCGTTTCTGTTTCTCAGTACCAAGGAGTAACCACATGAAAAAGAGCTATTGCTAACATGTGATGGAAATGTGAACTATCCATGGCCTTCGGAATCTCTGGAGCTCATGCATCCTAAATTAACAACTAAACCTCAAACCATTCCTGAAGCCTAATTTACCAGCAACTGAAAAACAAAGAGATAACCCACGCCTTATTGCTCTTTTCGTTACCCTAATCAGATCCTTCGTGTCTTTTCCTTGTCTCTAACTTAGCTATGTGTTCACTCAAAATGTCTTTTTATCTTCCTTATATCCTGGCTATATCCACCACGAAAAAACTGTCAGGAAAGGTTAAAAGACTAATTGTGTCATGGAGAAGAAAGTATGAATTTATGGCAAAAGCTGCAGGCTCTTCTGCTTTATCCAGAAGAATGAGGTAAAGATAATGTAGGTAAGGAAATTCATAAAATCCCCTTGGGTTTCTCTTCGACACAATCTATCAGATGGTTCCTTTCCTCCACACAGTAGCTCCAGGTGAATGCTCACACCTCCATCAGAAACCAGGCCGCCTGCAGGCTTTAGCTTCTCCTGCTGGTTACAGTGGGTAAGATACTGGCTTGGGAGACTCTTGGCAAACACTCCTCTGCCCAGCGGCTACAGAGCAGGTACAGACTGAGGGGTGAACTACTGGCCAGCAGACAACAAACCTCTGCATTTTGTGATTCTCAGATCCTCGACTGTTGCTGATTGGCAAATCTCAAAGCACTGAGATCAGCACCAAAATTTCATTTGAAAACTCACTCAACTTAAGTGCAATAGGAAAATAACTTATCTGAAGTTATCCAGAAAACAAGTGCTAGAGACAGCAATGGAATCACAGTCCTCTGAGTCCCTGCTCCATTTCAGTTTAGTCTATTTGACATTTTCTTACTTTCTCTATAAAACAATATGTAATTTTGTCAATCAGCTCCAGTTTATCATCAGCTCCTTATCAGCTCAGTCTGATGTTTATGTGTTGTTTTATTTCAAAAAGCAAAGGAACATTTTCATCAGGAGACTTTGATTTCTCAGTCAAACATTTTGCAGAAGTTGTTGGTGAGCACTTTGCAAACCTATGAATTGGGGAAGTTTCAGACATTGCATGACTTATGTTTGTTTTCCATAGCTTTGCCATGTGTTGAAACAAACTAGTCAAGCTAGAGGGAAAAATCCACAGATTTAGTCATCTGCCAGACAAGAGGGTCATAAAAACACAAGCTGAATGACTGCACATTTTCCTTCAATAGCCAACTACAAACACTGCAGCCACAATAACACAATAACGGACTTATTCCCAGTCAAAGGAGGCACATCCTTTCCAGCCTGTCTGGAGTGTTTAGGCATGAGAGCGACTGCTCATCATAAAGTCCGGGTAAGCACCCAGGAATTATGACCCCACGAGATGAGGGGTGATGGAGATATCCCTGAGCTGAACGCAGACAGGTCATGGGCAGTGCTGAGCCCTCTGGATTTACCAGCCCTGTCCTGAAGCCACACACTTGGGTTTGCACTGCAACTCAGCTAATGATCCCTGGCTCTCAGGATGAGGATCCTCAGTGGAGTAAAGTCAGAAATCTCTGTGCTGTTAATTGCTTGGCAGTCTATTTTAGGTCTTGTTTTGCAAATCATTGAATACCTCCAACTTTTATTAATACCACTGCAAACTGACCACTCTGATCCTCTTCTGGGAACAGGCAGAATAGCAGAACCTTCGCATTTGTGTTCTGAAGTCTAAGAGAATCTTTTAGTTTTTCTTTAGAAATCTTTCCAACACAATTAAATAATTCCAGTTTCCAGTTTGTCATTTTTCTAGAATGAAAGTCATAATCACAGCGTAAAAAGCTTCCTTCAATAGGCCACAAGGTACTGAATGTACAGTTCTTTGTTCTTGCTATTATGTGAACTCTTTCTCATAGAGGGTGGACAGGTTAGGATTTTTCTCATCCTCCATAAGTTTATTGAGATTTTGAAAAATATTCCTATGTCAAGTTGGGGCAAACTGACAATTATTACCTTTCTCCCTTTAAAAACGTACACATCAGATCGAATTAAATCTTTAATATTGCCTTTTTCTGGAATTTAATGTAACACTAATGAAGCATACCAAAACTAAGAATAATTTTCAATAGACAAATGAAACTTCTAACTTTCAAAACATGCCAGGGAGAGGCCTCAAAAATATCCAAAATGAATGTGGATGATTTACTGAAAACAACATCGCTCTACAAGCAGTCTTTCTTTTGATGTGTGAATTGTGTTACTAACAAAAAAGGTTATCTTGGGAATTTCTGCACCTGCTCCAACTGAATTTTCTTTACCTTACCGAAATCTGAATAAAATGCAGTGAGAAGTAAGGAGGGGAATGATGACTGAGCAATACTTCATAGTGACAGCCCAGCCTTGCCATTCCAGCGTGGTTGGGACAAGAGATGTGACAACTTTCCTCACTCCCTGGGGGATTTCCACCACTACCAATACACAATCGCTGCCCATCCTGCTGCTTCCCTGCAGGCCCACGTGCTCGGGGACTGCCTGGATTTTACCCTCTTCTCCTGTGCCTCATGCAAGGTGCAGACACCACAGAAATTTTCATGTGAAGCCTCCCGTCTCCGGACAAATTTCATCTGCAATGTTGCAAAAGACTAAATGGCCCTAAGCAAGGGAAAAAACCATAAATACGCCTTTTGTAAATACAGAACAAAACAGAACACCCGCCTTTCCCTCAAACCAAACTCTAATTTGGAAGCAGTGCTAGAGAGTCTGCGAGATTCAGGGAAGGGAAAAGGGGTAGAGACAGTGAGAGACATCTCTTCTTTCAACTCATAAAGTAACACCATTCAGATCCTCAAAAGAGCTTGGAAAAAAATTCTCCAGTAAGAGATAGAAAGTCAAGAATAAGGTAAATATAAAGCAGGACCTTTATTTTAAAGAAAAAATGGTTGCTGTACAAGCTCCGTTAGGAAGAATGGTTTTATTCTCCTCCAGTTTTAGTTTGCCTTTAATCTTCCAATTCCTCCTGACCCTTAATAAATAATTAACCAGCTGTTGAGGCAGGCTCTATGTGATATAGCCATACATCAAACTTAATAGGAAAATCAAAGTTTACTTAAGTACAAGAGGCATTGAGAGAGATCACAGTACAGCAGCAAGAAGGCATTTCAGTAACATACCGTTTTCACAAACTGAAAAGGTCTTATAAATTATTTCAGCTGCACATTTATTTTAATATCATTCTTGTCCAGAAGATTTACAATAGTGCTTGAAAATTCCTCAGGCAAACATAATTTATTTAAAATAAGATATTGCTAGTAATTAAAATTTATAGTGTAACATAACATTAAATGCTTTGGTTTTCTATGGTGCCTTTCATCTGAGAATTTCAAAGCAGTTCAGAGCAGCACTGTACATCAAATGGAATTCAAGTTGATTACATAGTAGGAAATCTCTTCAGATGGAAACTGAGGCAAAAAGGCAGTCATCTAATTTCAAAAACAACTGGATGTAGCTTGATGCCTCACTCTGGGGTGCTTTATCTGATTTTTAGGAGGATGATTTTTCAGTGTTTAGCATAAACAGGCCCTTTCAAGATGGCTAAAAAATTGGTCTTCTAAATTCATTCCTCCCCCAAATGCAGACCCACACAAGTGGCCCTTTTGAGCCCCAAACCAAACGCAGTGTTTTTGACTCCCTGACTGAACAGGCACTGGGCCATATGCCGGTTGCCTGCCACAACAGTTGAGAAGCTGGAGAGATTCATGAGTAATGCAGAGCACATATTCCCAGGAGCTCCTTCCAGCCGGTGGAGAGGAGCCATGGTTGTTTGCAGACCTCCTGCTTAGATGCTGTGACTTCATTTCTCCACTGCTTCTATAAAGAGCCACGGAGGGCGCCTAAATCCACCCCATGAGCTGGTCAGCGTCTGAATACAACCCGTTAGGTCATGAGGCAATTTGTCACTTTCTTTAAAAACACTTTGATTGAAATATGTCCATCTCTGTGTAGAAGGATTAAGGGAGCTTTGTTTCCTATAGATCTGCCTCTGATGGCCCTGCATTACCACACTGCAATAGCTCCCAGCTCCTCTGGCACATTTCTGCTGGCACTTCCCAGACTCTGGAGCATCTCCAGTTTCTCCCCTCTGTCTCCCTGAGTCTGCACAGCTCTGCCTCACATCCCCAAGCTCCTGAGCAGGAGCCGTGGCTGGTTTGCAGCCTGTGGTGTGCCGGAGCTGTCGGCTCATTGCCCTCAGCCCGGCTGGCTGCGAGGACACACGGAACAGATCCTTGTGGAGCTCTCCAGCCCACCTCACTGAGCCACTCTTCTGCGGGTCCGTCCTTTACCCAGACACAAGTTTCACAAAGCTTTTAGGAAATTAGTATCTTTGTGATGTTTACCTTCCTGTCAGACAGGTTTCAAACTGATTAGAAACCTGATGGATAGCAGAGCAATTGCACAAGGCACAACTCCTAAGGAAATTGGGCTGAGAAAACCAACCAAGTTCTCTAAGGAGAAGAGACAGCTGAGGTTGCAACATTCTCGGTTCTCTTGGGTTTATAACAAAAAAAAGGGAAAAACAACACCCTGCATTCTCTGGCACGCTAGAGATGGACAGTGCTGGTTCTGTGGCTTCTCGTTTACACGACATTAATCAAAGGGCTGCTCAGAGGAGGGCGGGGGCTCTGCCCCCACAGCACTGGGCAGGCAAAGGGAGCTGGCTCTGCCCATGTGCCACGCTTGCCAGAGCACGTAAAAGCAGCCCAGGCAGTGCCATGCCTGGAGCTCTCAGCCCTGATGGCAGACAGCATGTGTTTGCTCAGCTCTACATTGCAGTGACCATGTCAGCTGGCTCGGAGCACAGGGATGGCAAGTTCTTGTCTCCACGGGGAGTGGGTGCACCAGGCTTCCCTCTGCCTGCAGAATGAGATGCAGAAATACATCTCTGTCCTCTGTCTGACTTCGCTCAGCGGCACTGACTAGGATGTGAGGGAGGGGTATTGGAGAGAAGAAAGAAAAGTTAACTATGGGAAATGAATGAAGAAAGTCCTGCCCCAAAGCAGTTCTAAACGAGCATTAAGTTAGTGGAATTTATTAGGACAATGTGGCCAGGAAGAAATCTACAGCTTCTGGCCTGGGCATTGGGTTTGACTATGTCATCAAGTCCATGGTCTTCAGCAGGATTCTGCACAAGAACATTTCACTCACAGGTCTTCAACTTCCTAATAAGGTTCTGCTAAATAAATACATTAATTTTCCAACAAAGGAAAACAAACGACAACAGGGCTTCTCTGAGATGGATACAGAGCGCTAGGTGTGATCAGCAAGCTGTAAATACCTCTACAATAACCGTAGCACTGGTTTACTGCTCTCTGGCTGCACAAATGTCACAGGTCCACAAATGCCGAACTATTACAAAAACCCATGCTGTCACTAATTCACAATGAAAACACAGAAAAAAGATGTTTCAAGTTAAGATCCCTCAGATCTCCAAATGAATGTCTGTGAATCATTTTTTCTGTCTAGGCCATTTGGCCTTTTATGCAGAGACTGGGCTTGTTTTCACATTTCTTTCTTTGGTTCCACATTTTGCCCACTTATGCGGAAACTGTCTCAAGTGGGGGTGTATTTCAGAAGATGTTTTCAAATATGTAGGCAAAAAGCTAGGCACGTTTACCTAGATCAGATAGCATGGCTCGTTACTGGCAAGGATTAAAAGCAGCTCTCCTGGCTATGAGCTTCAGGTACATCCTGTAACATGCAGATAAAAATGTGTATCATCAAACTTCCTTGGTCTAGAGAGCTGTAACTGTCCTTGCAGATATAGGGGGTTTTAAAATATTTTAACTTTAAAAATGTGCGATAGCTTATATTTTGTGTGTTCAGAATGCACATGTGTTAACTGAAGGAAAAAGTCTTATTCAATGGAAGCTTGCAGGAAAGGTGTTAAATCCCAGTTTCTCCATAAATGAGAAATATTTTCCAGTCATTATGTCTCTTTCTTAACTTGGCATACGTACAAATAGTCTGTGCTTTGATGTGCTCGTTTTGGACTCAGAATGCTGTTTGTACAAAGAGCAAAGCATGAAATAAGCCACTAAAAGGGGCAGAACTGTAACTTTTAGGCTGGGGAAAAAAAGAGCAGCATATTTCTCAATTCTGCCAATAGAAATGAAACTTCACATCTTTGCATTTTGTCGTATTTATCTCAAATTCACCACTGTTCACTTAAGAAAGAGAAAATGTAAAATAATTTTGAAAGACAAAATGTAAAATAATTTTGAGAGCATTTTTTTGCTAGCCCTGTTTCTTAATATAGCAGTGTCTGGAGAGGTCTTGCAGAAGTACTGTACAGAAAAACGTGCCAAGGGTAGATTTCACAGGAATAACAAGCCCCACAGCACCAAAAAGCATAGAGTTGAAGAAATCTAAACCAATTGTGGTTGTGTGGTTTTCATGACTGACATCAGACTTCAAGCTTTGAAAAGACTCTGAATATTCATTATCTGTGACCCTGGGACTCTCAAACTGATTCATCTGTGTGTGTTAACTGGTGCTTCATAGCAGATTTGAGAGCAGGAAAGTAATATTTATTTCCAGCATGTCACAGGGAGGAGGCTCTGCTGGAATCTTATCAACAAGTAGATCTGAGAAACAGAAGTTCTGGCACTGACTTTGATGAAAACAAAGAAAGGCTGGGAGCATCAGAAACCCCCATTCCTCAGGACCAACCAATGACCAGGCAGTTAGTGCATGGCCTCGCAGAAGTTGGCCTGTAAAGCCTTAATGGGAGAATCAAACTCTGAGTTTCAAAAAGGTTGGTCCAAATCCTGTCTTCGCTGGCTGCACAGAATTCGGAACACAGGACTCTAAGGTTACACATGAATAGCTGAGATCAGTCACCCAGACAGCACAAAAACATTTAGAATGTCTAGATATCTACTAGCCAGTCATGAAACCTATAAGACTAATTATAAACTGCTGGTCTCAGGCAATTATTTACGTAACAGGTCCAAGAAGTATTTCCAAGCATTGACAGGATTGTTTATCTCTCCCTTGGGTTCTGCAGTCTTGCCCTATTTACAATACTGCATGTGCACACCTCTTCATTCATAGCATTTATTTCCTTCTGCAGGCCAAGAGACCTAATGTATCTTCCTTAAAAATAGGAAAACAAAAATGTCCAAAGGCCAAGTAACATTCTGCATGGAAGAGGCTGGATTGATCTGTGTAGTTGGAGAAATACCCCAAGTGTCTGACTGCTGCTGATTTCTGAGTTAAATGCTAACCGCTACAGAAAATCATATTCGGTGTCTTTCTGCTGTTCTATATGCCCAGGAGACCTTTAAAAACCTGCCTCTTTCACACTGAAATCTCTCAAGACACAGAAGGACAAAATGAAGGGATCAAACACAGCATACAGGTTTTGCAGTAGAATTTATCCCTTTAAAAAATTGCAGCTCTTTGCAAGGACAGTGTTTATAACACAGAAGAGCAAGGGCCTGTTTCACCTGCTGCTGAGATAACAAGGCAACGCCATCTCTGAGCACAGAGGTCTGTGTTCAGCTCTGTCACAATGGGGGCAGAAGGATCATGGGTTAGCACCTGCCTCGTTGGTCCTCTGCCTGGAAGCCAAAATACATCTCCACAAAAAACAGCCTCCTAAATCAAAAGTTTACCCATGCTGTCTGTTCAGACAGGACCTAGGACAGACTGCATTTCTTCCTGAAAACTAGCAAGGCACCACATAATGTCTAATGAACAGGACTGCAGTGAGAGGTGAACAAGCTGTAAGAGCTAAGCTGCTCTCTTCCTGCTCATGTCAGTACAGAAACACTCTAAAGAAAGGATCATTGTTAGCTCCACTGCTGGAAGTGATAATACAAAAAAAATTCCAACAATTCAGAAACCATGCTAGTCCCAAGCAACATCCCTTTTTTCCCCGGCAACTTTAACAGAGGTGGCAGAACAACTGTTCCTGATCTCCTGCCTGCTGTAAGCCAAGCCAAGGGGGAGCTGTTTACAAGAATAGAGGAACACTCAGTATTTGCAGTTTAAGAGGAGCCCGAACTGCCTCCCATTTTAAAAAAAGGATCTCTGAGAGGAGCCAGTGAGATTGACAAAGAACACCATCACAGGAACAAACTCAGGTAGCAGCACTTCTTTGACACAATGAAATCACACAAGGGACCGAGCGATGCCCAGAGCTCACAGCCCGTGCTTCGCTGAACCACATCTGAAACTACCAAAGGGAAAACAACCCCCAAAGACAGACAGACCTGGAGGCAGGAAGAGAAAATGAGGACATCACAATGCTTTCAGAATATTTGATACAGAAACAGGATCAGCAATTTGTCTGTTTGCACACATACATAGTAAGCTAAAATATCTGCTCACTTTGCTGGTCTTGCCCCAGAGAAGCAGGGGCACTGTCAGGGAAGAAAAGGGAAGCTGCTTTCACTGGGCCTTTTTCATGGCCTGTGGTAGGAGCAGAGCAATGTGGCTCTCAGAGAACAATGTGCAGCTTCCAAGCATAATGCTCTGTGATGTTGTCCTGGGGTGATTTTTATGCTCTGGTTTTTGGTTTTTTTTTTTCTTTCTTTCTTTTTCCTATCGTCTGCTTAAGCCCAGGAATGCAAGGCTACACTTGCTCTTCCTAGAAAGGGACCAAGGAGATGAAGACTGGATTAAGCAGAGCTCTTCTCCCTGTCCTTTTCACATTCACACAGAAGTACACAACCATCAAACCCCAAGATAAGCCAATACTACATTTAATAGCAGTACTTCATCACAACTGCTTTTTCAGAGCCTGCTCTTGTATTTGCATTTACCCCCTCTCTTCCTTTTCAGAACCTACTTCCCCACCTCTGACCAGAATTAGCAATGTATCAATTCCAGAATTAGAATTAGTATGGAAAATTAGACAAACTGGCAGCTTTTGTTTTGCTTTTCCATTTTTTTTTATTGCTCTGAAACAATTGTTCAGTTCTGTATAAAATGTTCTTACCATTCCAGGTGATTTTCAACAAAGGCAGACATGGGGCTGATCTGTACAGTGTAAGTGTCGTTGGCTGAATACTCAAACAGCCCATAATAGGGATTGAAGAGCTCCTGAGACAGAAGGAAAAAGAATTCTCGGGAGGGGCCACTGTAGTCCAACCTGGAAAGAAAAAGGCAGAGAAGAGAAAATGAGGCTGAGAAGAGAAAATGAGGCTCCTTACCATTTGAGTGGATTTCCTGGGTTTGCCTTCACCCGCTGCTGTCTTAACGCAGTGGCCTGTGCAGTCAAGTGTTTCTAACATGATTTATCTCTCCTCTCAAAATTTGATTCTGAGTCCCGAACAAGTTGAGTGGGTTTGAACTGCCTGTGAACACCTGGGTTCACAGACCAGACAGCCTGGCCTAAAGTAGAAATTGTTCTGACTCTCCTACACCGAGATGTACCCAAACCCAGCCCCAAGGATGCTTTCTTAGCTAGAAACCTAAAGGTCTATGCTGGACAAGATTAAGTCCCAGCAGAACTGTGTCTCTTAAGAGAGAACAATAATTCCTTGCTTGTTCCATCCAAGCCCTTCTACTTTTCTGGTATTTTCATGTGGTACACCTTATGCTGTGCTTTGCTGTTGTATGAATTTGCTCTGTAGAGTATCTCTTCTTCCCTTTAACTTTCTAAACTCAATTTGGAAAAAAAAAAAAAAGAAAATTAGACAAAAAATTTTTCCTGAATGCATTAAATGAAATCTGTGGTGGATTTACAGATCATTCTCTAATAATGGTAGGTAGGTTTTTCAATCGAAAGTAAACCTACATGTAGCAATATGAAGAAATGATCTGTAGCCATATATCATGTGTGCCAAAAGATTTTCTGAGCTGGACACTATTCCTTCTGCTTAACAAATGTGAAGTAAGTGGAAAGCTCTGCAACTGGATCAGAATGCTCTGTACTATGAAGTTATAGAAGCATAAACAAAAGGGGTTGAATGATTGATTTGTGCAGCTAGAAAGATTACAAAGGGCAGGTTCCATCCTCCCGTGTTTTATGTCTGGAGATTTGGTGCTTCTCCTTCTGAGGAGCTTTAGCTCTAGGAGCGTGTGATGACATGAAAGCCACACCACCAAGAGAGGATGGTAGCAAGCCCACGTGACCCACTAGTGCCAGCCATGGAACAAGTCTGGTTCTGTGGACATCAAAGTGCTGGGTTAAGCCTGATAATGGCTGGAGTAAAGAACTGCAAACAACACGAGTTGATATTCAAAAACTTCCGAAGGGACACTAGCCGTTGCATTTCTGGGCAGCACACTAACTTGTCACAAAGCCTTTAGAGCTCATTTTCAATGTCCTTTTTCTTTGAAATGTGGGTGGTTGTGCCCATACAGCATCACGTGGCCATACAGCATCAACTCTTCAGTAGGGAATTGTGGATGTTTTCTGTACTATATGGACACAAACACACGTAGCTGACTAGGCCGAGGAGCCAAAAAAGGAGAGTTAAATGGAGTGAGTAAAAATGAGAGGTTAAAGAGAGAGGGCAAAAAGAAGAGGGCAGAACCCTCTGACTTTATTTATATGTTCTTAGAAGTTACCGTGGATTGGAGGTAGAAATTACTACCTCTCAATCACACTGGTCAAAGAAAAGTCTATCATATTTCTCCGCCTAGGAGAATGGAATGAAAACAACAAGGACAGTTAGCAAAAACATGGATAGTTAGTAAAAACATAGATAATTAGCAAAAACATGAATAGTTAGCAAAAACATGAATAGTTAGTAAAAATATAACTATGTTTACAACAACATACGTGAGAAAGTATTACAGCAAAGAAAAAACATTGAAAACTGCAAAACTCAAAACAACAGGGAATTGGCATCCTGGAGTCCCTCCAGCAGAATGTATATTAACATGAAGCAGCAGAAACCCTGGAGGAATGTATCTTCAGATGTAAATGAATCAGTGAAGAATGAATGAATCTGCACATCAAATTGGTTTGTAATTTCTCCTGAGGACACCATGCCACACAGAAAACAATATGACTTTGGCCAGTATTAGCATTCCAGAACGCTATTCCAAAAACACAAACTGAAGTGTGCTACATGTTTGTGCTTTACTTGCAAACCAGCTGTGAAAGACGACCTCTGTTACACAATATTGAATCCACAGAGAATAAAGAGTGAGAGTGAAAAAACCCCTGATACCGAGGTCACGGAGTGACTGTCTTTGAGACTGGCAACTTCTGTTTTCCACTGGACATGACTTGTCCTGAGACAAGCTCAGCTTGGCAGAAGCCCTTCACTTGCCACGACACCGCAGGGCTGGGAATGTCAGCAGTTGCTGAACATCCTGAGAGTTGCCTCAGGTACTTGTCTGGTACCTTTGGAACTGAAATCCTACACACGTGGTTTTTGAAAAAAAGAAACTTTACATGCAAAGCTAGTGAAATACAATTTCATGCCTTTGTGATATGGCGCACTGGAAACATGCACATAATGGTCTGTCCATTATAAACGTGTGTGGATTAAGCCTCAGTTACAACGCAGCTCTTGAGGTGAGCGAGGGTGGCTTTGAAAGGTTGTGTTTATATTTGGAAACAAAAGGTCAGGGTCTGGCTTTCATCATACAAGAATGGCTCGTGGATTGTAAGACTGGCAGAACATTTCCTGAGACAAGGCCTTCCCAAGAGACTTCTGTTGTTTTCAGATTCCAAGTGGAGGAATTCAATTTTAAGCACTAAGCAGCATTCATGTTTCTCACTTAAGGCAGAAACAAGAAACCCTCATATGGGTAACAAATAATCATTAGATGGCATGCAAAGCAAAAATTTTTAAAGCAAAACCAGATTCATTGTGAAGAGTTAGAGTTAAAACATGGATAAAGGTCTGGTCCCTAACTATAGTCCTGAGGCTGATTCAGTGTGTGAACATTGGCCTGTAGTTGAGTTTTCCCTTCCAGCCTGTCAGAATATCTATGGCAAGCAAGATCATATTAAATTTAACCACTTAAATTATCACTTTGAGACATCTAGATGGAAGGTGTTATAGGAAAATGAAACATTATTTTTATCGTTACTTTTTAAAAAATGTCTGAGTTGATTGAGATGAATCACTTACTCAGAGGTAAAACAAAACCAAAGAAACATTACATAACAAGAGAGGCTCAGCCTTAGTCAGCTTGGTGTTTGGCAACATAACTGCTACTTCAGAACCAAGAGCATTCCGTGGTTGCCTACCCTTCCTCGCCGACGAACGTGACGTAGAGTTTGTTCCGCTGGAGCTCCTTGCGGGAATACGCCATTACCTGGTTGAAGGTGCCTTCCAGCAAGTGGTCACGCCGTATAATTAACCTGCAAAGGGCGGCAGAAAGAGAGATCTGATGGCTGAGCCTTGTGGGAGCTTGTGAGGCTGAAGGGAAACAACAGCTGTAAAGGGAGACCTTGGTTCTCAGAGAACTTCATAAAATGGCATCTGCTGGTGCAAGTGCTACTTGACCATTACGGGTTTTCAGGAGTTGTTCCATCACGCTTTTACAGCCTCCAAGGTGAAGTTCATCACAATGCCATGATTAGGTTCAAAGTGCTGCCCTGCTGCTAAGACTTTCTGCAAAAACCCACACGGACAAATTTTTATGGTAGAGGGGGCTGTGAGTTTCCTGTGTATATGAAGTCACAGCTTTCTGGAATTCGCCCCAAACACTTCCTGGATTTAATCCAGTGAATGTCCTTGGAAATACTGCTTCTGTGGCAGGGGAAGCAAAGGGAGTATCAGCCTCTGTTTATACAACACATCTCTCACTGCCTTACTAATCTCTGAAACAACTTAATGAAAAGTACTTTTACACACCATCTGTGCAAGAAATCCTTCTTGTTCATATGTTCGTGGACATTTTAAGACACTTCTAAAATATATTTAATGTCTGCCTTGGACCTATTTAGCAGGACACCAAAATGGGTAAACCACCAGCTAGGACTCCTCAGCTCTGTAAGATTATTTTGCTGATGACGTTTGCCTGGAATAAATTGCTTGGCTTCATACCTTTTGGTTTTTTTCCACAACAGATGTCATTTGGTAGGAAGCCAGCCTGAGGCATAAATTCAACCAGATGCCCAGGAAATACCTTAGAAACACACAGCCCTTTGGCAAAGGTGGATAACAAGATCGAGCACAAGTAGGTACAGACTCAAAAGCCACCTAACAAGACGTATGGAAAGAAACTCCACAACCAAATGAGAGAGAACCCCAAAATGCACAAAGATTGACAGAAATCTCTCCAGTTCGAATCCAGGAGGGCTACCAACACAAAGAACTATGGAAAGTTAAACCGGCATGTGCAGACTAACTTCTGTAGGATCGTGTTCTGGTCCTGACTTATATTGATATGTAGATCCAAAGAATTTGCAGTCATGCCATCACTACAATGCTATAGTTGTTGTTAATATCTGGTGGATGTTTGCCTGGAAGGATAATTTTCCTACTGGCAAATTAGAGATAGGAATATGAACATCCCTCTTAAATAGGTAGGAGACGGCAGTGTAAGAGAATATGAATCTTTAAGAAGTAAAACTTCCACACAAAGGCCTCTTGAAGGCCTCTCTTTTGCAGGGTGTATGAAGATCCTATCTTGCCCTGATGGTTATATAAAAAATGCAGTCTCCAGGGTGTTTTACACTCCTTATCACTGTCTTCATGGATAATGAATGACAAAAGACAAAGCTATGCCACGCTAGACTAATTGAACGATTTTAATACTCACTTAATTTTCCCTGGACCTTGCCCATACCCTTTGGCTTCAAGTTTTCGGTAGAAATTGCGCAGCTTGGCTTCAAAGTCCCTCCTGTATGGAGAAGGTGCTCTTGCACTTGCTCGCTGCAGCCCTGGAGGGAAAATGAACAGCATCCCAAGGTGTAAGGGGCTTGACATTCTTCCAAATCATGCAGCTTATGTTTCCAGACAGAATAAATACGTTAGGAACTTTTTACAGGTATACAGTGCACTCCGTGTTATTTTTGTTCTATCTGGCATCAACAGAGTTGTAGGTTCCTGTAATTTAGTGATTGCAATGAACTCCCAGAGACTGTATCCTCCTCACTAAGAGTACTGTTAAGCTCACCTTGTGTTGCCCCAGTCTTTAGCTGTCATTGATCTGGATGGAAACTGAAGGATCAGGAAGTCATGAGAAGGACTGACATGCACATCTGTCTCTCAGGGTCAGTGGCATTTAGGTTTTCTTTCCCTTTTGCACTTTTAAGACATCTTTCTCCTCTGCATTGTACAGGAGATCTCTTTACTTGGCAGGATTAAACCGCTGAGACTCAAAGCAATACTTCTCACTGGAGCCCAGCACGCCAGCCAAGCTGGGAGTCAGGTGTCCCTGTGTTAATCTGACTGTATGTTAAACACTTCAAGCTATCAACACAAAACCCCTTTGTGGCATCAAAAAGGATTTCTGTCAGCAAGAAATGCTACATTTCCCTATTATGATTCACACATACAGCAGCTTTTTAAGCAATTTGGAACCTGTTTTGTTTTGAAGGCTGCATTCTCAAAGTAGCTGATTATTCTTTTCGTATAAACAAGTGCCATGCCGTAAAGGGCCAAAGAACGGCTTCATGAAATCCCATTTCCCTATCTCATTACAGAAGACAATAGAAACAAGTCCTTTTATGAGAAATCTGGCAGCAAATGCTCCACAGGAAAGAAGAAAAACCCCATCACATTTAGTGGGAGCCCAAAGCATCGTGGTTGCCATGAGGGAAGGACATTACTGTCTCTGCTGGTAAACCAGAAAGGGATATTTACAGGCAGGGCAAAGAGAATCCCTTGCAACACTTCTTTCTTCTGTCAGCCTCTTGTTTTCCCCCGGGACATAAGAGAAGGGCTGCTCTCATGGGCTCTATAACCAGGACAGGAATACGCAAGAAGACAGCGTGCTGCTGGAATTGAGTATTTGCCCTTCTTGTGTTTTCACCAGAACAGTCTCCTAAGTCACATTTGTGCCAAATACTTGGATTTTTGTCCTGTAGGAGACTTGCTTCTGACCTGTCCTGACGTAGACAAGGGGAACTGTATTAACAATGGTGTTAAAACTCATTAATGAAAATAGGGCATTCTGACAGAACACTGTCCTCCTGTAGGAAAGGATTCAGCATTTAAATTCTTCACATCAAAAAACCTTTCCATTTTCCACGGCCACATCCAAGATTTGAATTTCTCTTGTCCATTAATTTTGTTTGAAATCAGATAATTTAAATGAATGTTCAAAGAGCTCAGCCAAAAATGGATTTCTTCAGATCCCATTTCTGTTGATTCTCTGAAAATGGCCACTGGACACAGCCACGCAGTGAGACTGCGGTGGGGGTTGTGTGTCTTGGCCAAAGAGAGGCCTTAGCTCCTCAGATTTCCATAGCATAAACAATAACTGCAGAGACATGGCACGGCTGGAAATCACCTGCTCAGACAGCATGTCTTTCTGGAAAATATGTTTCCTGTCAAACCGAAGTTAATGGGCTCAACACGGGAGGTCAGGCTAGGTGATGAAGATGATCCCCTCAGGTCTTAAAATAGATGTGCCTTGGGAAGAAGAGAAGTTTTTGGAACATCGAGTGGAGGAGACTGAATTTTACAGGGGTACTGCAAGTACAGCAGTGCACCTTCAGTCTATCACATAATAGGAACGTGCTTCCATGTCAGTGACTTATGCTTGGAGGGCACCGTTCTCTTATCCTAATCCTTTCCAACGACATAAAAAGCAGAAAAATACCTTCTTCCGTATGGACAATCTCTGATCTGTGTTTCAGCTACTGCTAACACTTCAATAGGTACACAGCAGCACTGGAAACTCATCCAGCAAAAATAGCAGCTGGGATCAGATTCAGAGTGGGCACTGGAATTAGCAAGCTGATAGCAGATGCTGGCTCTGAATTTGCCCCTTTTTACTAGGAGAAATACCACAAATACAAGACTTTGTCTTAATTTCCCCATCTCCTTACCTGGAGAGTTTTGGGGTGATGAACAGGGTGAGCAGCGAGGAGAAAAACTGTAACCCGGATGGAAGGCAGCCTGCAGTGGTATGTAGGACATAATATCCTCTTCAAAAAGGCTGCGTGGAAAAGTCACAGGAAGAGATTTAGTCCACATTCATCGCACGAAGGGAGTAAACATGCAGTACGGTGCAAGTTCACGTGTCAGATGTTTGGGTGCATCTCTGAACTCATGGATTCAAAAAATCCCTGTGTTTCCCAGAAACAGCCTGGTCACCAGTAATGAAGAGCAAAATTAATTTATAGATGTTTCATGCCAGCACGATGGCTCAGCCCACTGATGGAGGGCAAAGATGTGAGGCCACGTAGCAAACAGGGACACCTTCACCACATTAGCAGAGAGAAGTAAAGATGCAGAGATGCACATTCTGGCTCCCAGGGTGTTTTTCTCAGGTCATTTTCATGTAGTTCAGTGCTTTGACTGCTTGAATTAAAATGATGGGAGTAAGTTGTGAATTTCTTGCATTAGGCAGTGCTGTTACAGCACACCACCCCACCTGGGTAATGCAACATTTCCCATCTCAGAACAATAAAACAAGTCCTTCTCTGTGTTGAGAAGAAGCAGGACCTAAAGACCAAGCTCCCTGGCTCCAGTAAAAACTGAAGCCTTATCTCCATTACCCAGACAACGCTCCCTGCACTGGACATTGAGGTTTCAGGTATGTGTGACAGCATTGCTGCAGTAAAACTTTCAATTTCGTGAGCAGTTACATTAGAGTACTGAAAGAAACAAGGGATTATTTCCTCTTTTCTTTTGTTTTTTCTTTCTTTAAAAACCAGGATTTTCGTCCATTAAAAAGAAACGTTTTGACCTGATTCTTTCTTATCTCCTACTTGATGGTAACAGCCAGACTGACTGAGCTGGCTGATTTACTGTACTGATGGAGGCCTTCCAGGAAGCACAAATTGACAGATAAACTCTGGCTGAATCATTTTGGATGGCTATCAGTGTGACCTGATTTAACAAAATCTTTTCAATCATGCTGAGAAAGAGCCAGATAGTTTCTCTGGTACTGTAAGTAATGACATTATGCTATTGATCAAATTGATTACCTCAGCAGAATTACTAAATCTGCATCACACGACAGCTTTTCAAGCCCATGTGTACCCTCTGTCCGTATGTAATGGATCTTCTCCCTGAAACAAAAGTGATATTAAGGAGAAGAAAAGAAAAAAAAAGAACAAAACCAGAAAACAACCATGCCATTATCATGTCGTGAATATGCATAGAGTTGTTATTCTTTGGCATTTTGCCAGTTCTTGTTTATCTCCTTATAAAAATGGCAAACATCCTATATGCGTGATTCATTTTTTAATCTCCCTAAGGAACTTGTAAAAAAAATTCTATTTCTATCACTCAGTTTACTGATCCAAAAGGAAGAGAATTTTATTCCCTATTTTAGAAAACAGAATGGTTCTTAGTCCTCCAGTTTCGTGTGCACACATCAGGTCACCGAGCGCAGATTTTTTGTGCAAGTCTACAACTAACATAGCACCTTTTGTTAACAGAATTTCCAGTAATATCACTTGCTTTCCCTCTGTCAGTTCCATCTGGCAAATAACACTCTAATATATACCTGATACGAATTCATCACACAGAGGTTATACAGTGTAAATATGTGTTACATGTATAAAATCATACATTTTGTTAATAAGGACTGGGAAACGCAGGATGGGATCCTCTCAGCAGATTAGGAGCATGGAAGATACACATCTACACTCCATCCTATCAGTGTTTCTAAAGCATTGCAGTTACCAAATATTTTTATTCCAGTATTAACTCAAAATATTCTACCTCATGTCAAGGATGTGCTTTAGAACCTTGCAATCAAAGTCCAAAAAAGATGGACATTTGCCCCCCAGGAGTTTGCTTCATACCTGCTGCATGAGCATCAGACAGTAGCCTGGATCACTCCTGGCCCAAGGTATAATCAGCAATGACCTGGAGGCAAAAGGCTCAATATCCTGTTACAAATCTCATTATGCCCTGGCTAAGCTGCCTACTCCCTATCACTGGTCAATTTTGTTCTCTGCTCAAAAGGAGATAAAAGCATTATCTGTTCTCTGGAAAATGAGAATTCAAGTTACAGCCGAGAAAAAAAAAAAATAGTCTGGAATAATTTGATGATGACGATCAAAAACTCTCAGTTACAGAAATGTACATCTTGAATACTGAGAGTATTTTTCATTCTATCGCTTTCATTTTATTTGCATGTATCAATTCCTCCAGAAGGGAAGTCTAATCCTTACACCCAAAGAATTCTTTGTCTGGCCCTTAGAGGTAAATGATGAGCCAGTGAGGCTACAGCAGAAAGCCCACTGCAGGAAATCGGAGGTCCTTTCCTCTCTCAGCAGCCCTGCAGCCACACCTCTGACTGCACAAACTCTTGGGCAAACTCCCAGCTGGTGCACATGGGCACTGCTGACAGTGAGTAACACCAGCTTTATTTCTTGGCCAAAAAGAATTAATTCAAACTTTGGAATTCGAATGAGTTTAAGTTGTATTGGCGATTGGTTCTGTTTTTTTCTGGTTTCGAAAAATCTAATAGGAAAGGAATGGGCTTAAGAAGAAGAAAGATACAAGTTAACTACTTTGGAAACGTCTACCTTTAAGTCAACTAAGAAAGATTAAGACAAAGAGTACAATCCACTTCGTAATAATTCTCTTATTTCTTTATAAAATCTAGCGTGACTATATCCAGAACAGGGGTGTAAATCTAACCACGAAGTAAAACCCTGGTTCTGCTGGAGTTACTAGGGTTTTGCTGCTGACTTCCATCCAAACACTCTTTTAACTCCACCTTCTGAAAAGCAAAGTGGTAACTGCAGGCGAAGACAGAGTTCCTGCTGTTCAGTAATACATAGAATAGAAATTAGACATGTCGCTATCTGCCCATATTTAACTTGGTTCTTCTTATTTCTTTGGATGTCTGTGGAAAATAACTACAGTAACCACGTGGATCCTGGTGGTTCTTATCTACTCTTTAATGGTGACAGTTCCACAACGGGTCCAAGTTCATCTTTTGTGTTACAGTAACTAGAATTTGGTTTTCCCCACTACAGAAAGCACTTCCTGGACACAGGGCTCAGCAGTCTGAAAAAAAAGCGGTACCTGAGTGCATGGTTTCTGGCCAAGCTGGGCTGACGCTCCTGCAGCATCTCAAAAATGTTGGGTTGGCGTAGAAATGCAACAATCTTGTCATTGTAAGCTGGAAAAGGTAAAAACAAACCAGAGGCTTTATTTGCCGTGTCACCAGGACCCTGCAGGGGCACACTGGCTGCACTGCCAGGGAGGCACAGGGCAACACGAAGCACAAGGCAACACGAAGCTCAGGGCAACACGAAGCACAGGGCAGCATGAAGCTCAGGGCAACATGAAGCTCAGGGCAGCATGAAGCTCAGGGCAACACGAAGCTCAGGGCNAAAGCACAGGGCAGCACGAAGCACAGGGTGCATGCGGCTGATGTGAACTCCTAAAAACCACGTCTGTGAGCACTGCTTGGAGAAGAAAACAAAAACTTGGCTTACCCAGAGGTAATGCCTCGTGATGGTGCTGGTTTCGAATTGCTGTTACGAGACTGTTGCCTGGTCTGGCCAACAGAGTAACTCCTCTGTTTCGAGAGACTTCAGAGGCCTACAACATCAGAGAGAAGGAAAAGAATGATCAAAACTGACCATCAGCAGCTCACCAGTCGGTTAAAAGATTTGTCATCTTTACTTCTGTAACCTTCAGCATGGTCCATGATGCTGACTGAAGGAGAGGAAGCATGCATGAAAATTACAGCTTTGTACTTCAGTCAAATTAAAAAAGGCAAGTAATTCTGTGCTTCCAAATGAAGGTACACCATAATCCATAGCTATCACACCTCCTTGGTGGTGCAGTGAAGGCAGCAGAACCCAGAGGTAAATGCATGTTAATATAGGTATTGCAGTGATGGACTTCTCCGGTTCAACGAAAACAAAATCTCTGTAGTATCACACAGTGCCTCGTTTCAGCATAACTGCATTCCTTCAAGGTTTTTACAGCAATGTTTTTGAAAAGAGAAGAACCCCACAACACTGTAACATGTTCACTCAGCGTTGTTGAAGGGAAATTTAATAGGGGAAATAACATGAGGAAGGTGTATCTATGTAGATCATAGCACAGAAAAAGGCTGCATCGTTCGAGAAGGCTGCCTAGCTTGTATAACCCGAAATAGAATTTGAATTGTATACACTAAAAAGAACACAATCCAAAGAGCTGATAAAGAGAGTAGTAAGAAGGAAATTTATCACTGCTCCTTAACTGAGGAACTTAAAGAAAGCCCCTGTTCTAAATACACTGCCTAATGAAGGGAATCATGTCAGGAAGGCAGATACCTTAAAAGGTGGGAAAACACTTTGGTATGAGGATAGTAAAAGCCAACCAACGAGATCTGGCAACGTTGGCATTAAGGCATTACTTGCTGGGTAACTCTTTGGGGACTTGTGAGGGGAACTCACCTGTCTCTCATGTTTTCCTTCAGAGTATGGCCAAAACAAGGACAACAGAAGAATCATAGAATGGTTTGGGCTAAACAAGGACAACAGAAGAATCATAGAATGGTTTGGGCTGGAAGCGACCTTAAAGATCATCTAATTGCAGCACCCAGGCTACGGGCAGGGACACCTTCCACTAGACCAGGTTGCTCAGGCCCCCCTCCAACCTGGCCTTGAAACACTTCCAGGGATAGAGCATCCACAGCTTTTCTGTGCAGTCTGTTCCAGCGCTTCACCACCCTCTCAGTAGATAATTTTTTCCTAATATCTGATCTCAATTTACCCTCTTTCAGCTTAAAGACACTCCCCCCTGTCCTGTCACTACAGTGTGAGGATAATCTGTATCAGGACGAGATGCTCAGGAATTCCATTTGCAGTTTTGCTGGGCTCATGGCTGCTCCTTTCTCACTGCACAAATTACAGCATTTGGCAGCCACTTCAGGAAGAAATCGCCCCTACTCCAATATTTTAAATGCTTAGCTCTGCATCCAAGCAAACGGTGCCAACCCATTTTCAGTGGTACGGCCAAACGCCAGGTCTTCCAACTGGATATACAAAAACTGGGAAGCTAAATGTGACTGGCAAGCTGCCTTTTGGAACCCGTAAAGCTTAAAATGTTTCTCTGTAACAAGATACCAGTCAGTGCACTTGATACCTGTCAACACACAGGTTAAACAATGAAAAATCTTAGCTAGTCTAATTAAACTCACTGCAATTTAAAACACAAAACTGCTGTGAAAGTGCATGGGGAATGTTTGGCTCCATCACTCAGTTATGATTTCGCTTGCACCCATCTTCTACCTTTGCCTCCTCCTCACACTCCCGCAGGCCAACTCACACTGGAGGTTTAGCTGAGGCTTAGGCAGCTTTGCCCCTGTACTAGTGAGGATGTGTGGGAGGGTGCTAAGGCATTGCTGGGCTCAGCTTCTTCCCTTCCAGGGAGCCCTGGAGTTCAGGTGAGGATGCCTATTCCTCAGGTCCTTGCAGAACAGACTTGAAAGGGAATGCAGGTGGTGAGTGAGCCTGTGTTTCAGGGGGATTGCTGACTCGTCCTTGACAAAGACAAATCCTATGCCCTCGTTGCTACACACAGATTTACTGAGCAGAAGATAGAAAGGGGGAAAGGGAGGAGTAACAGAGGAGTTAAACATGTATCTCCCATAAAAATTAGCACCAGGGGGTATTGCTCATCAGTTGGGAACTGCATGGCACTTCTGCCCAGTCTGGGCCTGGATCCTCCTCTTGCTCATGTCACCATTTCTTTTGGTTAGCTTTCCAATGTCTGGACATATTTCTCCTGGAGCAAGAATGCTGGAAGGAAACATGTCTAGTGCCTGTGAAAAAAAACCTTCACTCCCTTCTTCCCGTCTTCCCGCTTCTGGTTTGACAGCTAAAGTCATCTAGATTTTAAGAATCCAGTTCCGTACACAACTCAAATAAACTGGCGATGTACTTCTCTTCATCACTATCCCTGGGCATTGCTAATGCTGTGCTTGATCTTTGCACGTTTACACCTCTGAACAATTTTTCTCTGGCAATACAACAGGAAAATTCCCCGCCATCCAATTAACTTTAGTTTTGCTAACAATTATCTTTCCATTCTCTTAGCTAATAGAGTACAATTGATTGCTCCAATTCAGTATTTGGTCACAACTGCCTTGTCTACTTTGACTTTCTAATTGAATAATTTAATTTTGATTGGCACATTATTCTCTAATAAAAAATAAAGAATCACCCCTCTAATGATTTAGTGACCTGGTTCATGTAGTGCAGAGTAACCTGACAGATTTATGTCAGGGTTTAACAGCTTTGAAATTGATACTGGGATGTTGCAACCAGGTGGAGAGTCTAAACTACCAGTGGAGCCTTTCAAGATAGAATATTTTTTCCTGGGTTTTATATTGCTGCTGGATTTCAGAGGCCCATTTGAATCCTTGCTTGTCGTGGTTTGAGTTGGTAAGGAGATTTATATGCTGCTATATTCTAGTACCTTCTCTGCTCTTCTTGCTAACCAGCACCTCTCGCCTCTCCACTGTCAGTGCCTGCTTCCTTCCTCTTGCTTTCTTTAAAATCTCCACCCTGCAATCATGCATGTTGATTTTCACTGCAGATGGGAAGTCCTTTAGAGGAAATGGAAAGTGCTTATGAGTTGTTCTGTTTAGAGCAGGGACAGAAGGAAATGGATCACTTCGGGACCTGTCCTTCGGTTACTGGTGGCCACTACAGCTACCTGAACTTTTCTTCCAAAAATCAGGTAACCAAGAGCAGCAACAAGCGCCTTTCTCCTGTAAAAGACTGATAACCCTTGAAGAAGAGCTTACTAAAGAATCTGTAGAATTTTGTCAAATTTATATATAATACCATTTAATATCAGTAATTGGCACAGAACAATGGAAGTTTTTGCCAAGGTCCTTTATTTCATTACCCTGGCTCTTCTCGTTGCCCTCTCTTGTTCTACTGTATGGACACAAACACATGTAGCTGAACTAGGCCGAGGAGCCAAAAAGGAGAGCCAAAAAAGAGAGAGCCAAATGAGAGAGCCAAAAGAGGGTCAAAAGAGAGAGGGCAGAACCCTCTGACCTTTATTTATATGTTCTTAGAAATCACCGTGGATTGGAGGTAGAAATTACCACCTCTCAATCACACTGGTCAAAAGACAAATCCATCCCATGTCTCCACCTCGGAGAATGGAATGAAAACAACAAGGACAGTTAGCAAAGCATGGCCATGTTTACAACAGCATGCGTGAGAAAGGACTAGAGCAAAGAGAAACATTGAAAAACTGCAAAACTCAAGACAACACTCTGGCAACCACAACCTCACTATTTTGGTGTCCTTCAGGCTCCTTTGACATACGTACATAACATTGAAAACCGGTGGGTTGTCCTTTGTGGTCCCTCATACTGTCCTGGCGACAGCTTCCAGAGGCCACACCATCTGCTCAGCAAGGAAAGCAGCGAGGCTGCAGACAGCTGACACACAGCCAGGACAAAGCCCCGTGTGTGAGTCCACAGACATGATTGATGGAACAAGGAACATCCAAATGCACTTGGAGGAAATGGCATGGAACACGAGGCTCTTAATAAATGGACTCAGCTGCAAAGGGTTGAATATTTTCCTTGTAAATGAGGGACTTGCAGGCACCAATCCAAAGTCCTTGGAAATCAATGGGAGTCCTTCCAGTGGAGCAGCAGACACTTCCAAATGGGAAGCTACTTGGCAACGACAAAGAAACTTGACTATGACAAGGGTGTAGAAGCACCTGGGTGTTGTCCTGAGTTTTGCAGTTTTTCAGTGTTTCTCTTTGCTGTGATACTTTCTCACACATTCTGTTATAAACATGGCCATGGCTTTTGCTAACTATCTATGTTTTTGTTAACTGTCCTTGTTGTTTTCATTCCATTCTCCTAGGCGGAGAAATATGATCAACTTTTCTTTAACCAATGTAATTGAGAGGTAGTAATTTCTACCTCCAATCCACAGTAGTTTCTAAAAACATATAAATAAAAGTCAGAGAGTTCTGCCCTCTCTCTTTTTTGCTCTCTCTCTTTAGCTCCTTTAGTCTCTCATTTGGCTCTCCTTTTTAGCTCCTCAGGCTGGTCGGCTACGTGTGTTTGTGTCCATATAGCACAAAAAACTTCCACACCTGGGACCTCGGCCACCAAGACTGGGAGATGAATATTTCACTGGCTGATCATGCCAAAACAGTGGCTTCAAAGAACAGTTTATGATCTCCCCAGAGAATCATTACTCAAAAATATTCAATACTTTTGACTCCCTGCCCCGTACTTGTTTTTTTGGGTTTATTTCATATTGCTCCTTGCCGGTGCTTGCAAAACCAAGTGTATTTTTTTGGCTAGGTCATCTGAGTTGCTCAGTGGTGTTTCTGTCCCTGACTTGGTGAATTCGCAAGGAAGCCTCAGGCAAGCACGGGCCCAAGCAAGAATCACGGTGCAGGTGGCCATCACAGCCATGCCAGTAATTCAGTCACAGCAGCAACACTAAACTGAAGGCTGCTGGCAGAAGGAAGTTGCTAAGCTGGTGGGAAGATATGATTGAAACAGATCCATTGATACGCTTCTATCTTCAGAAAATATGGTGCTGTATTCACTCAAGGTGGAGAAAACATGCCCAAGCTACTCATGCCTGGTCTGCCTTTGGTCCTGAAGAACTGACCTCACACCCTGTTCAGCTCCTGATCCCAACCGCCCCGGCAGTGAGAGGTATTCAGACTCATCCTGCTGCAATAAATTTTGATGCTAATTTCATAAGCATTTCTCTGGATACTTTCATGGAAGAGAAAGATCCTTTTGCCCTAGCTCATCTCTACTTCTATTCTTCAACAGTCTTTACAAATCTTTAACTGTACGGATTTGCTATATGAAGAATCTAATTGTTGGTACTTTTTGCTATTCAAATCCACAACACAAACACAGTATTTATGCTTCTTTCAAACCTGTCCATGGCCCTCAGCGATAAAAATCATCCCCATGATACGCAGGAAAGATATTTAATGTGACTGAAAGCTAGGAAAGCAAACCTCAGCATACATTCCTGCACATCTTTCCAGAGCACACTGTCACAGGAGGGAATGGAGAAATATATGAGGTATCAGGCTGAGATATCAGGCTATAAAAAAATTAATGAATGACTTAAATAAAGCAAGGCCAGGATGTCAAATATGGATTCTTCTTTAAAATCTATTTTGTCATCACTTCAGTTATACTTTACTTGCTTATTATTTTATTCTGAAAACCATCAAAATATAAACCAGCAAGCTCTGAAATAAACCCTGCAAAAAGACAAAAAAAATCCCTAACTATCTTTGGAAGACAAACATTCACAACACAGGCTGTTTCAATGCTTTTCAAATATAAGAAGGTCCTGTAATTCTCGAGAAGGCTGCTGTGCAAAGCTCCCGAGTGGGTGTGAGCACAGTTACCTCTCCGGCGCTGTAGCTACGGAGTCGCTGCAGGTGTTGCCGATGGGTCAGGTGATTCGGGAGGCGCCCGTTCTGCAGCGGGATCCTGGGGTCTATGAAGGTGGTGGCACGGCTGTTGTGGTCAACGAAGAAAGACTGGAACACAAAGGAACAATGGTGTCTTTAATGAGAACACTGCCAGCCTGTGATGGCGTTGTGGGAACATAACAGGAAAGCCACTGGCAGTTGTCTGTCGGAAACACCTTGGGTAGGTACAGTCCATGGAATGCACCTGCCAACGACAGCACTGGCCTACTCAAGGCTAGAATAGCTCTTGGAAAACACCTCGGAAAAACGGTGTAGCTCAAAATCATGTGAATGGCCATGATGTAGACAAGACAGGAGAGAAGAATGTTATTGGGAAATGCTACTTTAACCTATTTGGTGGTTCCAGAAGTCAGCCAGCAAAGCTTCATTTGAGGTAGAGACACTGAGTCAAATTTTGCAGTCACAACAGATCTACTCTGGCTCAAACTTTGTCGTCAGTCCAATGCTGCCTTGGCTTTGATGCAATATTCTACAGAAAGCCAGAAATGCTTTGAAACATTGAAGCTTTTTTTTCTGCTTCTAAAATAATTCTCCTTTCTGCTTGTGTTGCTTAAACCAAACCTTCACTGATTTTGAGTCAAGAGGGAAGGAACTTTTAATAATCATGTAGCCTGATGTGCTGTGTTAAACAAGTGATTAGTTTTGTTGGCACTCTTACCTTGCCCTGCTGGTCAGTTTTGATCTCCCAGCCACGAGGAAGCTCCAGTCGGGTATCAGCAAACATGTTGATAAAATTGACCAGGTCTCTGTTGTGCTGATACCGCTCAAAATTACGAGCATCTCTGCGAATCTTCAGAATCATATGCTTCAAGCAGGTGCTGTTGGTGAAGACTCGATAGGCACTCTATGAGATGGGTAACAGATGTGAAGAATCAGTTCTGATGTCAAAACACTTGGTTATTTCATGGGACATATGCCCAAAGAACCAAAAGAAGTCACGTTAGAATCAAGAAATGCTTCCATCTCATTGTTTTGATTTAAATGACTGCTTCACATGCATTTGCAGAATTAGGAAATACAATCTGGAAAGTGAAACATCCCACACATTATCCACAGCCAGCTTGTGCAAGAACTGCCTTTTCAATGCCCTTCAAAATGACGGCTGGCTGAAACATCCCACACTCAAGGTACGTGTGGTTGTGCCCCTTTCATTTCTTTCATTCATCAAGAGAAACCCTGCTTGTGTGCCTGGGCAGTGCCAGAGAGATGCAAAGGCAGCTGTGAACACGTATTTTTGCTATAATTGAAATCGAGATGCGGGTGATAGGACTTATGAACTTAAGAGGACCCCAGTGCAGGTGTCTCCATCTGAGCTTGCTACTTTTTTTATGGTGACTGTACAGCCACAGGACAGGAACGGGCACTTTTAATTGCCTATTTTTGGAAGATGTGAATTGTTTCCTGGAACTGAGTATTTGTTTCTGCAATGACCACAAAGCCTGTCAGATGGAGACATTTCCATGAGTCAAATGAATGCCACCCCTCAGGCAGCAAGCTGTACCTCACAGTGGGCATTAAACACACCTCTTAGGGGAACGTGGCTGGCTGCAGCTCAAGGGAGTGAACTGATCTGATTCCAGAACGGGGGCTCAGTGAACTGTGTTTGTTGTTACAGAGTGTTCAATGACAGAGCACCACAAAATAACACTTGTGCTGACAACACACAGACCCATCCACAGACTACTCTGGGAATCTTTCACTGCAGGGAAAAAGCTCCTCCAGACAGAGTAGCAAACATCACAAAAATCTCCTGAGCCTTTCACTAGAGAGAAAATGAGTGCCTGGGTTTGCTGGTCAGCCCAAAGGCCTGAATTACTCATTAGAGTAATAAAGGAACCCTGGGGGACTCCTGTCTCCAGTGAAGTGAGCTCCAGTGTGCAGGCCTGGAATATGTCCAGAGAATCTGACCCGACAGCTTTGAATTCTCAATTTCTCTGTACGTTTAGTGCATTTTAACCGCTATAATGCAATAAAACATCTACAGGTATAGTCTTTATTATGTAAGGATTTATTGTGGTGGCACCCCTGACTCCCGGTAGCACAGGGACCCTCATTATGGCAAGGTTGGTAAATGTTATGAAATCACAGAGATGTGATCTCTGCCCTGAAGATATGACCTGCTCATAACCCGGGAAAGCTTTATGGTGACAGATTTTTAAGATCCCAGCCTACTACATAACAAAAGCTGTATTTTGATCTAGTGTATGACCAGTGACTGTCCTGAATATCTCTAAGCTGCATTAGGGAAACAAGGAGCGTAATGTAGTTTTATCTCTTCATGGGAATAAAATTTCTGAAAAAATGAGAGCCTTTCCCTTTTAATTCTAACTGCTGGATAATATTTTCCAATCCCAACTTCGTTGGCATAATTAATAGCTTGAAATTTTAACAGGGGCTTGTGGTTAAAATATTACACTTGTGTTAAGGCAAAAGTTATGTGGGCCATTATTCCTGTACAAGTGGTATCTGTATGACCAATTGACAGATGTTTCAATAGATTATTCTGCTTCTCACATTAGAGACAAGTTTTTAAGATAAAACTGAAGGCCTCTTTTGGTTTTTTTTTTAAATTAATTTCAGTGAGTAATAAAATTGAGATTTAGCCTCTCGTGAGCCGTTCCTTACACAACTATGGAATCAGCTGCTCAGTTTTCCAACAACTGTGCTGGTCAAAAATTATATTGCTCCCAGCTATCAATCATCATATATCACCCTGCTAGTGGAAGAAATTATCTGGGCTCCATAGCCCAGTTCAGGGAATGTCAGATGAGTTAATACATCCCTTCCTGGGCGGGATCTCAGGGATGATCATCTCTGGCAGAGGCCTGGAGAAGGACGGCTGCCTTCAACCCACGGAGGGCCACAGCCAAAGCCTGACGTCTGTACTCAGCTAAAAACCTGTGCTGAGGGAACTCTGGGAGTGTTTTACTTTCCTCTCCTTTTGAAAAGAAAGGTCACTGCTACCCAGAAATGGATGACTTTCCAAACATTCCGAAGTCACGTTTAGATGCCTCGTTGAACTACATTCCATGTATGGCAAACTAGGACTGCATCTCCCTCCGGGACTTCCCTATCTGCTTTCTCCTGATACGAGATTTTTTCCACTCCACACCAGGTTTGCAAGCAAATGTGTGGTTTTACTGCAAAAAGTTATTAGAATTTTGAAAATTTGTTTTTATTTGTGCTTTTTCCAAAATAGCTACGCTGACTCGAGTCAGTATTTCTTTTGCTCAGTTACGCTGCCCCCTTTTTGGGAATGCAAATTGCAAGTTTTAATTTTTTTCCGTTATTCCCTGACACTTGGTGTTATCTGAGTAAAACTTCTCAGGACGTTGGATCAAACTGCAGCAACAGACAAGAGAATCAACCAAGCTGAAACCAAGCTTGTTCTGGGAGGATAACATTGATGAGATCTCTGCACCGTGGAATCTCTTGTGTGAGGCAGAATCCCAGAATCCTTGGAACAGCCTGGCTGTGGTGTCCCTAACCTGGTCTGGTGCTCAGGAAGCACAACAGAGTCCCGAGTCACACAATTCAGATTCACTGTGCATTCCCCCTGGAGCTCTGGGGTGCAGCACTGGGACTCAGAAATCAGCAGTGTGAGAGAACAAATCGTAATTACTCACATAGTTTGCATGCAGCACAGTGAAGAACTCGGGATTGGTGATGAACTTCACAGCCGGAGACTGCAGCAACAAGGTGATTTTTTGCGAATTCACGGGAGAAAGGGAACCTTCCCTCCTAATCTCTGGACAAAAAAAAACCAAGCCACAGAATGTCATTAATGTAGTGGCAAGCACAGTCTGTTTTTTAACCTTTCAGAAACAGCTGCAAAAGTGATGATCGGAAGAAGTCACCAGCTGCCCAATGCTCCTACCTTGGCATTCCCAGGACAAGCCCACTGGCAGATGTCCTCATGGTGAGTGGGGCAGGGTTTCCCACAGCAGTGCAGGAGCTGGATGCTTTCCTGAACTGTGCCTTGTGAAACTGTGTCAGGCCTGCTGCTGTCCCTAAATATAGTGTGGCCACAGCAGCTTTCACCAGCTGATGGTTTGGTTCAGTCACCCAGGTCCATTCCGGTTCCCCCCACGGCTGATTTTAGAGAAATCCCAATCCAGTACTGCCCTTTACTTTAACTGCATTGTTTCTGACAAGTCCAAGGTTTTGGGGACTTGTATGGCAAAGAAAAGAAAACAAAACCAGATAAAATTGGATTATTTTTAATCTGTATCAATGAATGAAGCACAGGAGCAGAACTGAGCATTGAGAATGTAACTCTTTAGAGGTAGAAACTCCCGATGTTCTTCAACTACCAGAAAAATCCTTCCCACCATGGAATTATGGCTTTGGTGTTCTGGCATTTTCAAATAAAGCCCAATTTTATTTGCAGTCCAAGAAAATTGGATGCAGACATCATCAACAGAATAAATACATTTTCCCATTTTTCTTATCACTTGTTTTTTCTTCCTGCTGCACACATAATATTATTTTATCCATTTAAAACTGCAGACTGGATCAATTGGTGGAGTTAAACTGATTTATACTGGCTTAGAACCTGGATTAATGTGCCTAAATTGTATTCCTTCTGACATTTTTCATTTAAATTAAAAGACAAATAACAAATGTATAATAATGCAGCTTATTCTTTTCCTAATGTGTTTACACCATCGTTGACCTTTGAATTCTTGGCATTTTATACAATATTGATGTTTTCTTCTAAAAGCAAAGCAATTATCTATAGCAAAAACCATTTCCTAATAACTGCTGATAGCATTTATCACACTCATTAGCTCTTTGGATGTGAAACAAAAGAGTGCATGTTAAATAATAAACAGAACTAAACACTTAGTGGTGGCAACTCCTATTCAATTACTGTTTTATTAGGTTGTCTATGATACTAAATGATTATTCATATTACAAGTAATGGCTACATTACTTATAAATAATAATAATACAATGTGTTCCTCATTTCCACTTCTCTCACACAGAGAACTGGGATCTCCTTATAAGATCCACTGTGGGTAAAAATCTTCCTTGAATTGCAACGTAAAAGATGGCAAGGAAACTTTGAGCATTAAATGTTAAACATCCTTGGCCAAAATTGATTTTCAAGCTAAAAACACCTAATGGAGCAGGAAAACAAAATTGAATATTTTTCTAAACTTGTTAAAAAAAGTTTATTGTTTCTGTGTGTAATTTTTTCTATTCAGCAGGGAAAACTAAGAAAATTCAAGCAGATACTGTGTTGGTTCTTTCCCATTACCAGGGCTACTGACAGAGGGATGGCAAAAGGACAGCAAGAAGTTGGATTTACTCACGGCAGACAATACAGAACACAGAGTTATGTGGAGGTAAGAGTGATCCAAAGGAAGAGACCTGGTTGATCATTTTGCTGGTGCTAACAAAGCAGGGAGTTATTTCTGCATGGCCTCAAGTTGCATAGTGGGCACTGGAGTGGGTTGCTGATACTTCCTACCCAAAACAAACACTTGAGACTGTGATTTCCCAAATGTTTTGAGAAAATAGGAGCGTGACTACCACCAAAAAGAGTAGAAGAGACCCCTGCCATCCCATCCTGCCTTGGGCACACATTTTCCCCTTCTGCTTTGTACCCATGCTCATTCTTGTCTGCTCATCTAACAAGCCAGGTGACAGATCCAATCTGTCTGTAAATGACAAGCACAAGAAGTGAGTGAGGTGATTTTTCAGGCAGGCCAGTTCTCCACTCTAGCATGGGGTCCTGTCACATAAATCAGTGGTGAGCAAACAGACAGCTGTGCCTTCTTTGGTGACAGCCCACACTTAGGTCAGCTCACAGCTGTCACAAAACTGCAGCTTTAGAAAACACAAGTGTTTCATACACGATGCCAGGGCCACTGCACGTGCAATCCCATGGGCAAATGTCGCAGCGCAGAAGCCAGGCCCAGAGAGAATAAACTGCAAATGCCCCAAGCTAAAAATCCCACAGCCACGAAAATAACACAGCACCATTTTTGCAACTGCTTCGCTGAATGGTGTTTACCTCCTAGCTGCAAAATGCCTCTTCGATTTTAATTTCAAGCAGCCCTTTTTACTCAGGTAAAAATGCTTTGTCTGTCTTAGTAGTTGTTAAAAAAAAGCTGATCCTGTTGTATCTAGCTTTTTACCTCTAGCTTCACATCTAAAAACGGTATCTTCAGCTCTAATTATCTTTTTTAAATTAAGTTTCGCAACCTGATATAATAAAGTTCCAGTCTCCCCTGGAAATGCAGATTTCCCCAGGACTGAATGGCGCTGAACGTGCCACTCAAAGCTTTGTTTCCCCGTACCTGGGCTTGGCTGGGAAGGCTCTGCCTCAGAGTCACTTCCTCCTCCAGTGGGAACTCTCTCCACCCTGTTGTTTACCACAGCATCATCTTCAGTCCTCTCTGTTGCAATGGTTCGCTGGATGTTTTGGTACCTGGATGCATTCAGAGAAAGGAACAAGAAGCTTTAGTGAATGGAGGAGTTTTCTGTTGCTTTCTGCACCGTTTCTGAATGATTCCAGTATTTCTACCTTTAGTGCACAGCAGAGTAAGAGCACAGCTGACTCTCCTGCAGCTGCTCGCGCTTGGGCCCACCAGTACTCTGCAAAGTTGGCATTTTCCAGTGACCAACAAACAGCTACAGACAGTGCCCAGCCAGGAATGCTCAAACTTTAGACGTGGTTAGGCTGTGTGTTGCTATTACTTGGCTTCCTTTTAAAACATCTGGACACCCAGAACCTAAAACTAGAGCTGGATCATGGTTCCTCCTCTCCTTTAGCCACATGGAGTAAGGATCAACCCTGTGATGCGCTGAGTACCCTTCCATCTTCCTTATTAAATTTCTGGATGCACATCCTCAGCTCTGAAAAGGTAAAGGCCACTAAGAGTGTTCACAAAATGTTTGTTACGATGCTGCATGGCCAGCAGTTGTGAAAACTTGCATTTTGGTAGGCAGAGTGAGAAGTAAACTGGTAAGTGTGTCACCTCAAAGAGCTACAATCGAATTGATATGACAGCCACAAAAAAGTAAAATAGGGTGTGACATGTGAGCAGAGCGAACAGTCGGAGGACAAGAGTGTTGTGTCCATTTTGGAAATCACATGGATGGGGCATTCAGCTTGGGTGGTGACCAGCTGAACAAGAAGAAAGAGGAAACAACATAGAATAAACAAACAATAGTGAAGAGGATGATGAAGAAAATTCTGGTTTAAACCCTGTGAATTCTTTAAACCTTGTAAAGTCATTTCCATCCTAATCATGGAACGAATTGCCATATTCGTCAATGGAACTGCTCATGGTCTTAGGAATGGGCCTAATCCTAAATACTTTACCAGATGAGGAACAAATAGTCTGGAGTGTTTTGAGTTCACATCACAGAAATGAAATTTTCCTTAACTTGTTCACTCACAGTGACAGATGAATTTATGAGCATGTTTTCTTTGGTTCTACTAGCAAACTACGAATATCTTTTATATCTATTATAAATCCATTTCATACAGAGAGAGAGAAAGAAAAGAACAAGAAAGCATAAGGAGAAAGAAAGAAGCAGAAAGAGAAAGAAAAGCAAAGCTAGAAAACAGACTCTCTTAATTATTTTAATTAGCTTTTATTCCATCCCGATATTTTTAATCCTTCTTTCTTCATGGCATTTCCGTGTGTATTTGAAACAGGATGGCTTTACCGCCTGCTTTTAATCTGGTCCAGCATTGTTTGTCTTTCATTCTTCTGACTTAGACTCTTTTCTTTCCTCAGCTCAAGCTCTGCCTTACAGATTTTCTTACTTTTTCTCTATTTGTTAATGCATACTTCATTCCAAATTAGCAGCTACTCATGAATTAGTTCCTCAAAGTGACACAGGAGCATTAAAGACAAGAGCTAGGGTTTGGCTTTTTGATATCTCAAAGGACATCATCTCCAGCAGCTCACTGCAACCCAATCTTGGGCGAGAGGGCTGGAGATAATTAAGAAAAATAATTAAAGTTTTAATAGATTTGTACTAAACTTTCACAACGCTATTTGTCCTCCTCCAGGACTCAAAGCCTTTTGAAGCTACGTTTAGTGTATATTTTGATAGTTTAAGAAAACATGTATCTTTCCAAGGAAATTCTGACGGCAGCTTTTGCAACAGCAGGAATTTAGTGCAGTTTTAAACCCTCTGTTTTAGACCCACGTTTTACAGCTTTATTCACTTGACTGCAGGCAACTGAATGAGCTTTCCATTCCAGTACTGGAGGAGTTTTACAACACCCACATGCAATAGAAAGGGAAAAAAAAAAAACCAAAACCAACCACAAACCCCCCAAGTTCATATAATCAAGGGATATAAGCACACATATAGAAAACCCCTGTACCTTCAATTTAATTAGATGGTAGAAAATCCCCACTGGCAAACCTCAAAGAGCAACACCAGCTGTATGCCAACAAAAGGCTACGCTTTTCTTTTGCCTCTCAATACTATAAAATCGCCTTGTATAAATACCCCAAAATGCCAAAGTAATTGGAGAAAACATTGAAAGTGCAAAAGTTATGGGAACGCCTCTGGAAATTTCCGTCTCCTTTCCAAGTGATTTGTCAAATAAATGGAGGTTGAGAAATACCACGCTGTGGCTGTCCTAACAATGATGGTTATAATTCCTTACGCTGATTATTATCTTTCAAACTGGTGCACGGACAAATTTAAACAACACATGCTGCAAAGTATCCTTTCAACAAGGGCTGTTACCTGCTTGGCCAACAAGTAAGCAAGGCAAGCAATGCTGCAGAAAATGAGCAAGAGCCTTGAAAATTAAAAGTATGGATGTCTCTTTGGTGTTTGCCCAACACCTGGATTCCAGTTTTGCATTCCCTGTATCCTCAAGTGGCTTGTACAGCTAAAGGGAAGCTTGGAGTAGAGAAGGAAAGAAAGGCTAGGTTTAATCACAGCTATGGGGTTTTTTTTCAAGCTGAATTTCTAAAGCTTTGTGGTTTTGGCTGGGCTGGAAATACCAAGCTTCCTTGTAATATTTTGGTCTTTCCATTCCCTTCCACAAATTAAACCAGGAAGCCAAAAAAAAAAAAAGTAAATTTGTTTAAAAAGAAAAGTCTCCAAGCTTTTTCAAACTGTGGAGTGATGTTGAGTCCAAATTTTGTTTGAGGTTAGAGCAAAAGTTCAGGCTGCTGCTAATTCTATCAGCAAGGTCTATTTTTGCTGTTGCCTCACTAAAAATGATTCTCAGGTGTGTTTGCTGAAAAACACATCAACTCATGAAGTCTGAAACACAACAAAACAGTATTTCTGAAATGAGTGCTTGAAATGAAGTCCAATCCTCCACAGTGTTGATAATAACTAATGAAAAGCAGCTTTCCTGACATTCCTGAAATGTGGAGACATGAAATACCTGAAATTAGATTTAGGACTACAATAATTTAAAAAAAATATATACAACAGCCAGGTAAAACCTAGAGAAATTCCTTGCCACTGGGCAAATGCTCAGGAGATTCAGTATGAATCCCTTTTATTAGAATCTTAGGAAAAGTTCACGGGTAATAATAGGAGACCTTTGTACTCAACTTCTCCAATCAACAGAGCTCCTTGGCAAAGGGCAGAGAATCACCAGCTTTTCTCCTTAGTCCCCAGAAGCCGTGACATTTCGTGTTTAATAAACTGCCAAGTGTTTCGTCTACAATGGAACTTGCCCAAGTAGAGATTTGCCTCTGCTGAAAACCCTACATGCTTCTCCCTTTGTAACTGGATATATGAACACTAAAAATTGAGAGATTCAAAGAATATCAATCTTATTAACTCTCAATTCCAACCCAAAGCAGTGATAATCAAGTCATAACCAAGACAGACCAGACAGGCAGCCCACATGGAAACTTGGAATCGTATGAGGGAAGGAGGTCACAAAGACAATGCCCACCCCTCCGTTTCTGCTGGGATAGCTGGTGTAATGATTAACCTGCCTTAATTAACAGAATCGTAAATCACTCCTATGAGCACTTATTCCTTTCATGGTTGTGCTGCACTTACATGAGTTTAACCTCCAAAAAAATGAGAAAAAAAATAAAAATTCTGATGTATGTCCACAACAGCTTTCTGGTTTCTGTGGCAGATAACTTGCTTAAGTGGCAGCCAAATAAACGGAGCTTTGACATGGCTAAAATCTCTCTTAAAGTCCAATGCTAAATGGCAGAGAAGTAATGTAAATCCCTTGGGAGAATCTACATTAACATTCACCTTCTTTAGGTTTAGTTTTTGGATGTTTGTTTGGTTGGTTTTTTTATATGAACATGGCAGCTTGAGCCTTTATGAGCAAAGCTATAATGAAAACAAATACTTCTTTGGTTCTTTCATTTCTGCAAGGCATAAGACATGTTATGAAATACTACTCAAAATAATGAATTTTGGTAAAAAAAGGATTATTCTTCAAGAGTGTTGATGGTATCAGTTTAAGTTGGCCTAGTTCTCCCAGACTGCCTCACTCAGGGCACAGCAGCTCCCAAACTATTCAAAGGACTCTGAAAAGACCACTTTAAAACCCTGCATCCTTCTCTCAGCTGCAGATCTTTGTTAGCACAGAAATAAAGGCCAAAAAACTTTTGTGGCATTTTACGTGCTATAATTAAAATATAATTTCAGTCTTGCTTATCCTTTTTCTAGAAACGGCATCATTTTAGTAAGGAGGGAATTTAAAAAACCCTCCAAACCCTCTTTTTAAGCAAAAAAGGGAAGACTTTTGTCCAATTGTTTATTTTCTTTTCTCTCCTCTCAAATTCAGTCTAAAAAGCAAGCATGAGAAGAAAATGATAAAGAAATCTGTGTGTAGACTAGTCAAACAAAGTGAAAATATGAGCGATGTTAGGCGGTATCTCAGGCAGCTCAGAATGAACTGACAGATTTACAGGGCCCAGTGCAACACTAAGCAGACCTGTCTACCTCTAGAAAAGTGCACGATCCCATCAGAGCAGGGCTCTGCCCTGGGAAAGGAGACAGACCTTTCACCAGGCCTGATTAGCTTGGGTAGAAATGCCACACGGATATGACAACAATTCCAGCAGCAGCCAGGTCCAAAAAGATCTGCAGCACAGCACCAGGTGCCGACCCATCAGTGCCACTCCTACAGCTAAACAGCAAAAGTGACTCCATGCTTTGGAAGAACACTCCCTTCCCTTCCAGCAGGCATTTCAGAAAGGTTTTCCAAAAGCCTCCTCGCTGTTAGAAACATTTTGCATCATCCTCCACCCAGCAGCACTTCTCTTGTGGGCGGGTTTGAGCAGCAGGCACACCAGCAGGCTGGAAGGGAGCTGCAGCAGGGACAAGAACTTGGACAGGGTGGGAGTCAGTGAGGAGCACCGGAGAAGGAAGGGAGCCACTGGAGCAGTGTGGGAAAAGGAGAGCGCGGGTCTCAAAGGGATTCAGGCGCAAACGCTCACCGGCGGTTCAGCTGCTCCATTTGCTGGATGGAGCCAGACCTGTGGATGCCGTCCGGCGTCGCCGCGGCCGTGGGGCGCTGCCACGTGGTGGTGCGGTTGACGTGATCCACGTAGAACACTCTCCCGTGGCTGTCTATCCGAGCTTCCCAATCTAGGGATGGAAAAAAAGGAAGGGGTGATGCTGTCAGTGCGGTGCCTTCCAGAAAACCTGCTTGGGGGAGATACAAACAGACACACCGACATCCACAGACAGGTATATACACACAGGATATACTATATATGTACATATATAGCCTACATGCAATATAGATTATGTGTATATATTCAAAGTACACATTCGAGTGTGTATATATATTATTTGCTCGTCTATATATACATATATGCAGTATATGCATATACAGAAACATTTCGTACACAGCGCACACGTAGGCCATGGAATTCACCACCACAGCCCATGAAAAACTAGTGGCATACAGGGGCTACTTTTTTAAAAGGTAATTTTCCAATCAGTGATACTGCTGGGCTGGATTCACTGCAGGTCGGAGTAGCCACAAAGAACCGACCCTCACAAGAAGATTACACCTGAGCTAATATGGCAAATCCCATGTCTTGGGGTGGTTTTTTTGGTTACATTTCAGAACAAACACATTTCTTTTCTCTCCTTTTTGCAAAGTGGCTTCAAAGGACACCATACAGCAATTAGAGGGTTCACTGAAAACTGATCACAGACTCTTTGGACATACCTTAGAAATCTCTCTAAACAGAGTATTGCTCTCATGAATGCAAACTAGATTGAGAGTTTGCGGAGTAATATTGAGCCTGCCATCATTATTGTTTGCTGCTACTGTTTATGTTGTCCCATGATTGAAAACTAAAAGTTATTTGGTATATGATGGATTGTGGACAATGGTAATGTTGATTAAAAAAAAGTGTTTGGAACAGGAGAAATTAAGAAGCGAGTTAGGTAGCAAAGCCACATATGAAACTGGTTGGAATGCATGGAGAAGTGGAATAAATTAGGCTTGCTAGTTTCATATTCCTACATGACCCATCAGCTGATGGCATATCTATGTAAATACATGCACATACTTTCTACACGAGTTTAGATGCAAACCTCGCTCGCATTCACACACAAATGCACATAAGGTGATTACCTTTGAGGGCAAACACTTCCTCATATTCCCATATTCTTACTATGATACCATCTTCCCTGACGAGTTCACTCCTCCTATGGTTTTCTACGATCAAATTCAGGATCAGCTGAATTTCGCACTTTATGTATTTCATTTGCTATTCTCTAAGAGCAGGATGGAAGGTGCACCTCTTCCTACTGTATCTGGCAAGTGATCCTGCACGATCAGTTCCCATCCCCTGAATGCTGGCCCTGGCTGAACCCACTTCCCATATTTGATCTCGTACAAGTGTAGGCTGTCTGAAGTCCATGGCTAGCTGTCCCAGACAGCTGAATCCCCCAAACGTTAAAAGATGGGCACTGGGAGTCCTTGGAGGAGTTTTCTATAAGACTCCAAGACAAGAGCCATAAGCAGATGAGTTACTTCTTTCCAAGCTGACTGCAAGTACCACAGTCCTTAAAGACACAAACCCTGCAGTCACGCCATGGGTAACACCTGTAGTGTTGCTCACTGTGAACATCACTACATCATTTAAGGAGAGGACTCTCTCTTCCTCCACCAGGTAAAGTTTCCCAAGGATGTGCTGGCTGTTTCAAGAACAAGATCACAGCTTTGTGAAAACCACGTCTAAAACAAAAGACAGCGAAAAAAGCACGTCAGGTACAACATATGCACGCTGAGGCAAACCAGACTGGCACATAAGGCAGGTCGAAGGCCAGAGCCTCGCTGGGCACGCTGGCACTGGTGGCAGGTGTAGCACTGTGGGTGGGGAATGGCCCTTCTGGAGCTGTGCATTATCTGCAATATCCTCAAGGAAATAACCTTGCCCAGATCAAAGATAAGATGATCCAGCTCAACATCAAGAAGATCTTAATTTTGCTAGCTGTTTCCTGGCAAAGGACAAATCCTAGCCTCACTCCACACTATTGTTGTACCTCATAACAAGTTCAGAATGATACAGGTCGATGGAGAATTAGAAGCTTGTAGGCAGTGCTGTAGAACCACACTCAGCCTACAGAAGACACCAGCTGGTCATATTGGTCTAAATCTGCTCATGGATGCTTAGCAAGAATAAATATATCCAGTTCCACAGTCAAACAATGTTTCATAATCCAGCCCTGTGCACCACCAGCTCTACAGGCTATTTTGCACAGCCTAATTAAATACAACTCAAGAGTTCCCGAGCTTCTAAGAGGGATATTTGGAAACCTAGGAGTAAGGAAGCTTGTCCAGAACCTGGAGATCACAGTGAAAACATCAGGTCAGACTGGATCATGACTTCAGGAAGGCTGTCTCTGTCGAATGTGTCAGACGTACAACAGCAGTATGTACAGCCATGAACTACACCTGCCAGGGAGTGTTGCTTTATGGGTATGCCCACCTGAAACCATGGGCTGACACTGGCATGCTGAAATATTATTAGGAACTGTTTGTCTCATTCAATAGCATTTTTAATCACCTGAGCAGCTCTTCTTTTGGCCACCTGGAAAGGCTGCCAGAGGGTGGCAGGCACAGCTTTTGTTGTAGGCAGGCAGCAGGTGTGCTTCCTACCTTCCCTAAGACAACCTGCAAGTCTCACAAGTCACTGAGGCTGCCTGCATACGAGACCAGATTTACGGACAGATGGATGGATACCCGCACAGCGAGACAAACAGACTGACAGGTGAACAGACAGGCGGAACTCCGCTCCCAAGCTGTGCTCAAGTCCCTTCATGCTACGTCAGGGGCAAAGGTGATCTAGAAAGCAGCCAAATTTCCTCAGGGTCTTTTGTTAAGTTTTCTGGGTAAAATAAGACTGTGACTACTACACAGACTGACCTCTATCTAACCTTCCCAGTAAGAGCAGGCTAGAGCACGGGCTGGGGATGTGACAGTACTGGTTCCGTGCTCCAGCGATCCCCCTCCATCAGCCAAACCCTATTTCACAGCAGCCTCTGAAACTGCTCCGATTTATATCAGAAGATGCAACTTTCTCTGGGCAAAGCAAATACATTGTCTTGTCCTTTCCAAGCCCAGCCACACCTTCGGCAGAGAGCAGCTCTGAACTGGGCACGTGGGTTTTTCTTGGCTTCAGTTCCGCAGGGTTTCCAAACAGAGGTGACTGGGAATGCCGTCACGAGGCCGTGCAAATGCTGCAAATCTTCTGTTAATCTCATATTGGACTTAACATTCAGACTGGTCATCCTGAAACTCCTGCATAAATAATCAATCTGTCCTAATTTGTTTTGCCAAATAAAACGATCTGAAATTAAATTTCCTCCCTGAGACTAGCTGTTGCGGGGTTATGATGAAACCAAGCTGTTCAGAAAACTGTTCAAAAGAGAAAGAAGACTGTCCAGAAGATTCTCCTTGACCTGAATAAAACTGGCCAATGCTGAACTTGCAACACTGGCAGATTCCCTTCACCTCCACTTATAGATGGAAGCTAACACTGCACGTGAGAAGCAAGGCAGCTTTGATCATGTAACTTGGGCTTAAAATATAAAGTTTCTCCCTTTCACATAATTGAAGAATTATTTATCTAGGATTAAGAGTTATTAAAGGCACTGACATAGTGATACTGAATTTAAGGAGAAAAAAAATTTCTAGATTAAGGCTACGGTTTTAATTTTGAAATTAGAGTAGAATTCCATGGAGAGTTTTTAGAAACCAGTTTCCTAAGTGATATTATTCAATTCAACTTTTTTTCCCCCTCAAAATTAACTTAGTACAGTCTATTCCTATTAAGATCAATATACTTAAGCCCACAGTGTCAGCCTTTATTGTAAAAATGATGTTATATGCTAACGCTGAAACAAAATCCTACAATGGGATATCACTTCTGTACTTTATCGCCGTCACACACGGCATTTCGTGTCCTTGCACCCTGTTGTGAAAGCACTTGTGAAAACCAGTGGTAGAAATACTTGCCTTTATAAGAAAGAGGGAAAATGTATAAAATTGGTGATGGAAGAATACGGAATAGATTGACAGCGTATTCTGTTTACCTGAGCTGGTGTCAGTGTGCTGTCATTAACTCATCTAATGGGGAATGTGCCCCATCCACCAAGTGTTGCGGCAAGAGTGGGAGGAAGAGAAATATTTCCCTGTTCCAGAGGTAACCGTTCCCATTTCATCATTCCCTGGCAAGCCACAGGGGGACTCTAATAAGCCTTCATTGGGCTGAAGGCATTTGAATCATTCCTGCTCCTGTGCAGCTGACGCCAGCAGCAGGGCTATTTTCGGCTCAGGGAGTACTGACAGCATGGTTGGCAAATGATGAATTGTTTGTCAAGGGCACCACAGGCCAAGGGAGTGCGTTCCCGTCCTGGGCTTTGAAGCAAACAGAGAGCTTTGTTTATGTGCCGGGTGGTTTTTGTGAGGCACCGCACACTTCGGGCTGTGCAATCCTGTGCTCGGTTGAGAGGGGATCAGAGTGCGCTCTGCTGGGCACCGAACGCCAGTGCAAAAAGCAGGGTAATCCTCCGGGAACACGCGAGAGAAAGGCTACAGAGACAAGTGAAAACAACTCCGGCAGCTGCTTCGGTGGTAAAAATCCCGTATTATCAGGCTGCTAATCCATCATGCTGTTTAAAACCCTCTCATTTTTATTCAATGCAAGTGTAGATTCCACTACAGCCCATAATGAATAAAAAATTCACTGATTATCAAATCCAAAGACCACTGCACATGAGCTGCCTTTTGCCAGCTTCTGCTGGTTTGGTTCAGATTGGGACCTGTCTGTGCCAGGAGTATCCCGGCTGTGAGAGGGGTGCTGCTGGACCTGTATGCAGACCTGACAGACCACAGGGACTGCCATCCCAAACCATCCTTGAAGTTGGTTACAGAAAACCTGGAGACAAATGTTACAGAAAAATCAGAGTTCACTGCTGATACACCACCCCGAAAGCCTTAGAGCGAGGCTTCCAGAACGACTGACAGATCCCAACCATTCGAGTCCGAACACACTGACCGGAAACAGGGAATAATATTTTCACTTCAGGGAAGAAGACGGAACAAGGCAGAGAGGGAGGTTATGGAGCTTGTCCAAAATAACATGAAAACACTTGAAGTCAGGATCAAATAAGGGAAACAGAAGGGCATATTGCTTGGGTTCTGGAGAATGTATGTACAGAACAGACGGGGTTCTTTAGAAAGACATACTGACCTCCAGACTGTTTGGGTTAACAGGAAAAGCTGAAAAAATGCAATAAAATAAAAAACTAAAGCTTACTTGGTGGAAGAGGCTCATCGATAGTTGGGTAGTGATGATGGTCAGGCCTCAGAGAAGGAAGCTGGCTGACTGGCTGAGAATTATGGAGTAAAGGACAATCACCTACGGACAAGATATTCAAGACATTGACAGTCATTCACTGTTTTCACAATGTGGTTCAAAAAATGTGCTACTGTAAAACAAGTGATTATTTTAAAAATAGCTTAACCTGATGTACTAGCATCTCTGGGTACTCCTGTTTTCAGGCACTATTTTAATAACAACTCACATGGCAAAGAAGTATTAAAATAATGCAATTAAGGCTCTTGAGTCAATGCTAAACTATTATGGGCCAGATTCTGGACTCACAGACACACAAGTGTAAGCGATAGAAGAATCAGGCTCGATCTCTGAGAAATACTGCTCATGTACAACCAAACTCAAGCTTCTGCAGCACCTGGCAGGGACATGCAAAATCCTGGTTCCAACTTTTAATTTATCCCATCAGTGGAATACAAGGCTAAAAGCTGCCTTGGATCTTTCTGTTCTTTTCAAAAAAGATCGGTGTCTGCCTCTGTGGAACGGAATGGCAGGATTTTGCAGTCCCTGCGAAGCAGAAGATCATCCCCTTCTATGGGTATTTTTCAAAATTCAAAGAGTCCATCTTGGGTTGAAGGAGAGAGAATGAGAGAAGGACCAGAAACAGGGAGGAGACAGGTGGTAGAAGAGAAGGACAAAAGATAGTGAGATACAGTCAGGATCTGAGATAAGGAAGGAAGACCTGAGATAGAGAAGAGGGAAAGAAGAAGAAGAGGAAAGAGTCACACAGAATACAGTGCAGAGGAAGTTTTGAAACACTAACATTGTATATAAATCCATATATAGAATCACAGAATGGCTTGGGTTGGAAAGGACCTTAAAGATCGTCGAGTTCCAACTGCCCTGCCATATCTAAATACGAAATAAATGAAACCTGAGTACATGTCCAGACTCACGTTCTGTTGAGAGGAACAAGTAACTTAAGATCAAGTCAATGTTTATAGAATCCTTTAAGAAAGAAGTTCTAGTAGGGATGAAAAAGCATTCCTTATCTTAGACTTAACATGCTAAAATTTCACAGGTTCCAGAACAAAGATTCCTTCTTGGCCTGTCTTTAAAATCTTAGAAACCAGGACTATTTATCCTACTAATGGACATATTTTCATATTGTGTGGTAACAGTTTTTGACTATAACCTCCAGCTCCAGGCAGGCTTGTTAATACAGATACACTCGGAATTGCATAAACATAATATTTACATGCATCAGAAAGATGCAGCTTAGGGAAAAAGATATATTAAGCTGAATGGTTCTGGTGATGTTGGAAATACTAAGCCAAAATCACTGTGTACTAGCTGTTTTAGCTCTCTTTAATGTTAGAATCTTAACAGCCTAAGAATGAACATTTTGTAAAAAACCCAAAACACATTCCAATCAAATCTAAAAGAAACATTTACCAAAAAAAAAAAAAAAAAAAAAAGTTGTTTTTCCTTAAAACAACCAAGAGCTAGTAGGCAGAAGCCAATTTTGTATAAAACTGTAAAAAAACCTCACACCATCCAGAAATGAGAAAAAACACTTAGACAAAAATCCTCCCTCTTCTAGGTGCTCTGATGATACCGTATGGCCTGTTAAATGTCTCCATCAAACCACCCGTGCATGGGCGTATCTCACAGATGTAGCTGCTGCATGTTTTGAACAGACAGCAGAGTTACATAAGTTTATGACTCAGTGCTCAAAGTCCATCTCTCACAGCCTCAAAAACTGTGCTGTTACTCGAGGTGTTGTAGCGCCGACTACCAGACCACCCATCTCTGTTTCTTTACTTACCTCGCCAACATTGACTCTCCCCTAGTCAAGATAGTTACGCCAACCAGCGGAAGCATGGGGGTGTCAGTCACCTGGCGTGGGTGGAGGTGGCATCTACCGCACTTGTAACGGCTGCCAAGTCACAAAGCCACGTGCGCAGGGACCGAGGCACCCCCGGTGACACCAGGGGAGCGCTAAAAGCTGGGCTCCCTCCAGACCCACGCTCAGCTGAACGAGGCAGAGCCGCCACCAACGCTGCAGGGCCCTTCATGGAGGCTCAGGTCTTGGTGCTGCACTGAGTGCATGTGCAGGAAACACACTCTCCCACCAGACCCCCTATGGAACCTCACACAGCCCCAAACAAATCCCAGATCTGTACGTTTGGGCTCACACGTACACGTGCTCACGCCTCCTTAGGTGTCCTTGCATGTAAATGCTGTTCACAAGCAAAGGCTCTCACCTGCAAGGAAGGAAGCTGGGTTTCCATGCCTGTGCACTTCTGAAAATTTAATTACTCGTGCTAGAATCTGCTCTGCAGACTCAGTGATTCCCTAGTCCCAGCTGTCTACAAAGTATTTACGTAGGCTGGTGTGTAAGGACACCCTTACACCTGCGTTTCTGCAGGGGTGGGGTCTGTGGCAAAGGAAGGTGTGAGTAAATAAATTGGGAATGGAGAAGGAAAACCCAGACTAATGCTTTAATTGGAGTTTCTCAGTGATATCCAAATAGGTTTTAATTTGGTGTCACTTATAGAGGGAGACAGCAGACTCAGAATTGGGGAATACAAAGGCTGCCTCTTGGCCTTGCTGCACACTCCTGAGCTGCACCTGAGTCCTTTGCTTCTTCAGCTGGAGAAAAACAACACACCAGCTGAGGAAGAAAGGAGTGATCAACTCCCCTTCTTCATGTAACTGCATACAACATGAAAGGAGTTACCAAAGGGAGAGGCTTCATGTAACTGTGAAGGAATTGGAAAAAATAGTACCTAAATTACAAAAACAAAGCAAAACAAAATTTAAAGTATATTCTATCTCTAAGGAAAGATAGGAAGATGAGAATTTTACTTAATATAGTTAAATTTCCAAAATCTCTAAGAAAAAATATAAATCTCTGTTGAGTTGCCCTATGATCTGTGACATCTAAGGGACATTTGTTTGGCACTTGGGGAATTGGAAGAAACGGGGCTCAAAAACTGTGTTTGTAAGAGCTTATGATCATGTATGGCTACCAAACATTTACAGAAACTGGCCCAGACCTTTATCTGGTGCAAATCAGCACATCTGCCCTCTGACAAGCCCAATCTGGTCCTCTCACTGACTATCAGAGACATGGCAGCATATCAGATATGTGGTATGGAAAAGTCCCAGGAAAAAAGGAATGAGTTGGTGGATGTGATAATGCTGATCTGCCACATAACTACAGTAGCTAACCTTGAGTTTATAATGATGCATGTGTATCTACAATAATCCATCTATACGGATCCCTACCTGACTGAGTTGGTTTTGCTGGGATTTTTAAGGACAGTCTCAATTATCCAACCCTTCCTGATATCTGACCCAGCTCACAGCCCCCGAGTTTGTAAGAAATAAACCGTGAGCTATCTGAAACCTCAGTTATCTGATGCCTTCTGCGACATCTAGATAACCAGGGTTGCCCAGCACATCAGTTCTCAGGATCTAACCTTCTCTTCTGCTGCTTGGACCTGCTACTGGGGTGTCTAGACCCTCTGTGGCTCTCTGTGGATTCCCACCATGAGCTACTAGTTCATCTGGCCACTGGGAGGAGCCATCCACTTGCTCCCTGTCCAGCTCAGGGCTCTGCACTGAATCTGGCACTGACTCAAAAGCACTGTTCTCCTCCTCATCATCATCCTGAGAGGAAAAGACCGTGCTCTCAGAAATCTTTGCGCTGTCAACGGAGGAGAAGCGCGTGTGGCTGGAGAAGCGGTTGTTACTGTCGTAGCAGGAGGTGCTGTAGCACGAGGTGCTGTAGCAGGAGGGGCTGTAGCAGGAGGTGTCACACGCCTCACATTCGTTGTCACCGTTGGGCCTGGAGCTCGACTCGCTCTCACTCCCTGTCCTGGGGGCTTCCCCATCCAACAGCCCATCGTTCAAGTCGGAGAGTTGCTCATCCAAGGCCCCAGGAGGCACCGTGCTCTGGCTGAAGTTTTCTTCAGCCTCGTTTTCCAGAGGAGGCTCTGCTGCCACGGTCTCACTTTCACTGACCACCTCCTTATCCAGCACCTCCTTGACAGTAGACTCCTCATCGTTCTCCCTGCCATTGCCCCCATCTTGCTCTTCCTCGCCGTCGCTGCTCATCTGTGCCGAGGGCAGGCTGTGGAGCAGGTTGTGGATCCGTATGTAGTGCGTGCGAGGGGTCTCTGGCTCACCGCAGGCCGAAGCTATGACTGTCTCAAGTTCAGACACAGGCAGGGAGCACGGCCTGTTTTTCCTCTTTGCTGTGGTCCTCAGCTGCAGCTTGTTGTCTTCCTCCTCCTGGGCTGAAGCCCCTTCTTCTTCTTCTTCCTGACTCTTCTCTACGTCTTTGCCAGCACGCACATCTGCACTCACCTCATCAATATCTACTGTTTCTACGCTGGTCAAGACTCCACCATCTCCCTGAACACCAGAATTGACTTTGTTATTTTCCCTAACTTCGGTCTCGGGAGGAGACATGCAAGCCATCAGATCCGACTGCTCCGTGAGGTCCGTCGCGCTCAAAGAAGGCAGCACTTCTCCTGGGACGGATTCCAGGGGCTCAGGAACCGGCACCGCATCAACCTCCCCATCTCCTGCTAGCTCTTCATTTAAGCTGTTCTGGTTGACTTCCCCAGGTGGTTTGACAGCCCCTGGGCTATCAACACTGTTCACACCGTATCCATTTAGCTGTTCTGGAGCTGCACTTTCTGAGGTCACTGTGTTGATGCATGGAGGCTCACCGAGGCTTTCCTCCGTGGGGTTGTTCACAGGGCTTTCCGGGAGGTCAGCTGGCTCAGGATCTGCACTAATGGAGACCTCTTCATCATCTGCATGAGACACGACAAGAAATTACTTACTCTTTTAACAAGAAGTGTTGACTGAACTGGGGGGGTTGGCTGTGGGGGCAAAAGCATCCACAGCAACCCGAGAAAATTAAAAGCATAAATTACAGTGTGAAATGAGTGGGCAACTGAACAGCTATCAAGAAGTGCTGGGGTTGTTTTGCTAGGAAGTATTTGTGCAATGGATTTAATCATGGGTTTACTCATGGTGGCAATCTGTATGCAGCACCCTGCCTCCTTGCAGCAGAACCTGAAGGCAACACCTTCTTGAAACTCCTCTTTGAGCCAACCTGGCATCAGAGGAAATATTATGGGAATAGGGTGGGAATCGGGGAAGTCTTCCCTGAGATTTTAATGACATTCTTCTTGTCATGCTGAAGCTGGCAAGACTGCACAACAGAGAATGTAAAAAACTGTGTTTGCCACCTCTGAAAGGCGAAAACTTCCCCTAAAATATCCCTTGATGTGATCCTCATCTGTGCCACCTCCTCTGAGATGTCAAACAACCTGGGCTCTTTCATGCCATCCAAACAGTGAAGACAGAAATCAGGGTTTTCGAGCAAGGGAAAAGCAATGATTCCCAGCCGCGAATGCAGCTGCTGTTGGCTTGACAAAGTGTAGCAGAGAGGGCAGAGAGCCCCTGAGACAAAGAGTCCCTGAGAAACGCTATTGAGACTGTGACACGAAAATCAAGGCTCAACCTCAGACCATCATGACAGTCACTTCCAAATAACTACAAGAGAACATGAACCAGAACCAAACCAAAAGGGAGGCAAGAAGTGGAATATGGAATTAGTTTTTGCTTTACTTTTTACTTTTTCATTAAAAATTATCAAACTGAGAAATTTTCTAATCATCTTTACTATTCCGTTCTCCATTTTTACTTATGAAGTGCTCAACTGCAAATGACTCTACAAAGAAGAGCTCATACAGCACTTTCACTAGGGCAGGTGGTAGAGAAACAGAGGAGACTTTAGTTTTCCACTCTCTTCTCTCCCAGTGATGTGGTGGAGCATTCGGGGCAGCCAAGAACAGGGGAATGTAAGACACCAGTAGCTCTATCCTAAGGGGAAACAGGGAAGAAATAGCGACTCACGATGCATCCCATGATGGGGAACTTTATGCACTTCCCTTTGCTCATGACTGTACACCTAAAGTCCCAGAGCAGCCAGGAATGAATTCAGATTTCTGAAGAGAAAGAATGCACACCAAAACCAAAGAAATTCTAGAAATCTAGATAAATGATGGGTTAAGACTGAGAATTACCTGGATGGATGGAAGAAGTTATCTCAAATCGAAACTGCAGCTGGCCACTGACATGATCTGTAGGAAGCCTGCGACCCAGAGTGTAGCTTACAACCCTGTCCCTGAAAGAAAACAAATATTGTCACAATAGACTATAACGTACCCTATGGCTACTGTGCATAGATAAATCTGCTGTGTCCTACAGAAATACACAATAAAATACATGAAGGCTATTCATCCCAGCCATGAGGGCATGTTGACTTGCATACAAAAGAACGAATGGCAGAGGAGAGGACAATGTCTTCAATTACAATGGAACAGCTGAGTGAGTACGACAGGCTGCTGGGACACACGAGCACATATGTGTAAATATAGAGAGGATGGTGGGAATGGAACTTCTGCAGGATGGGTATGAAAATATCGACATGGGAAGCAAACAACTCCCACTTCAGCTACTGCAACAAGACTTTGCTTCCCTGCAGATCTGACCATCTACCTTTTTGTAGAACCTCGCATTTCTGTATTTTCTTCCCTTCACCATGTGCATAAAATTCTGCTTTCCTGTTCTTGTTTACAAGACCCTGTGCAGGCCAGTCCCCGTATACCACCTTGTCTCTCTAAACTGGCTGAGTGACTGCTCTTCATCTCTTTCCACCCCTCTTACCTCTATGAAGCTGAAATATCAGGAGAACACCTTCCTGACAAGGTTGATCAATGACTCCATTCTGTCCTTGTGCAGGTCCCTCCCTTTGCCACACTTCATCCACCCCTCAGAACAGAATGAAACTACAGAAGAGATTAACTTCCCAGCTGCCCACAATGAGGCTGAATCAATCTCTGCAAAGCATTTCTTGAGTGTAACGGGTTCACTGAATAGGAATATTTACACAGCTTTTGAAGAAACATAGTTCACTTCCAGTTGGGCCAGATACACTTGCTAGCATCGTTTCGCATGCATCAGAAACTCACAGAAATGAGACGACCTTAAGATTTGCGCATGACCTCTCTGAGCTTGGGTGCATATTTCTCACTGAGCTTGCCTGAGATTCAAATGTCACTAGGGTATTAAAACTGAGCCAGATCTAGTGCAGGTTGGAGGCACTGCTCTTGGCAAAGTACATCCTTAGATAGACAGTGTTTACAACAAGGAAGTAAAATAGGAAGTTATAATCAGAAGATGATGAGAAATCTTCTCATCCAGAGGAAAGCCAGTGATACCAGTTACAGGGTTCTACCTTCCTCAAGCTGTTCTCATCCATCTGGTTTCTAAAAAGCTACTCTGTCTTCTCTACTTGAGAAACAGGGAGGTAGCTCAGTCCCTTCTGGTAGATTCAGCTGTCCATGTCACAGCCAGTTTCTGAACCAGCTGTTCAAAAACACTTCCAACAAGCTCATCTTCCTGCTGTTCTGCTGAATTGAGATCCAGTTTTCAGAAATGCCTTCATGGAAACTGCATTGCGTATGCTTTCCTCAGAAGATGATTCTTTTTCTCCCTTGCTCTTCAAGGTCTGAACATTACAAGCTTAGAGCCAACCTTTTGGCTTTGTCTGATCACTATCCATCTTCCTGAAATTGGTTTGTGTTATTTTGGCAGTGTACACTTTCCCAGGACTGTCATGCAATGGGGAAGCAGGGCAGCGCTTGTGAGCTCAAGGTTGTTCCTTGGCAGCAGGGTAGGGTCAGAAAGCATTAGTTACAACATGCCACAGATAAATATATTTACAATATTTCCCCTTTCAGGAAGTTAAAAAGAGGAGGAACAGATCTGGCATGATTTTAGCCCATAGGTAATTCCCTGAAACATGAAAACAGCCTGCTGATAACATTAAAAGGATATTCAAATTGAAAATATTGCACTCTCCAAATTCGCAGCCACGATACAGAAAAAAAGTCTTCTTTCCTAAATGCCAGCTCTCATTTTTCAAAATGCCATGCATAGAGTTATAGAGGGAATTCTGTCTGGCCCATAGTCCTATAAATTCTAATTAAGACCAACACCATTTATCAGACAACTGTGAGTTTAATAACTTCCCCTCAACATCATTATATCACAATAATGATATATCACCAGGGACTTCAGAACAGCAACGCACAAGTGAAACAACGAAAGCAGCAAAATTTACCCTATGGCATGTCTCTCCAAGAGGCGCTGAACCGGCATCGAGAGTTTTCCCAGAAAACGTTTGATGATCGGTCGGCTCTTTGCAAATTTGTCTTTAACTTCGATTTCCAGGACATCGGTGGGCAGGGAGACAAAGCTGAATTGCTGAAAGAAAGGAAGGGTACAGAACATTAAGCTGGGGCTGGGCCACAGCAGCACAGAGTACTTCAACGGTGAGGGACACCTCAGCAGGGAGAAGCGAGGACCTGGGGAGGTGAAGGATACCTCGTCACTCTTTCCAGATACATTGTTTTGAAATATCTCCTTTTCTTGTTCATCTTGGCCCCAGCTCAAAAAGGAAGAACTCTGAAAACACTGTTTATCTGGATCAGTCTCCTATCCTGGTTCACACCACAGTCTCACAAAGAGCTCAAGCCATGGCACAAGCTCCAGTCACAAACAATCCTGAGAAAAACAGCGACAGCACCAACTGAAACTGCTCCTGCCACCAAGTGTGTTGAAATGAGCTGACTGCTGTCTCAGCTGGCCTGGTCATAAAAACATATATTTATTTGTAAGCAATGTTTCAGCAAGCTTTTAGAGACTGTGTGCATGCAGATCTGGGGTGGGAACAAGGAGAGTGATATTTTAGGTTATAGGAACAAGCAGGGGAGCATTAAGGCACCTGGAGATGTCCCAAAGCTCAATTTTAAAATGGTAGTGAAAAGCAAATGTATTAGGTGACTTGGCCTGCTTTCTCCTAGACTGGCTAAATTCAGTACAGGCATGGAGCTGGTGACGCAGCTCACAATAACATTCCCAAACATCTGCTACTTCTGGAATATCATCAACCAATAAAGCACATTTGTGCTGTGCTGCACAATAGTAGGAAAGCTGTTCCTGTTCACCTAACTGAGAGGACACTATTGATCTGGAAGACAACTTCCGTAGTAAGTGAATATGGAGATGGATGAAAGGATTTTTCCAGCTTTCCCACTGTCAAACCAAATCTTCACAACAGCATCATTCTCTGGGTACCGAGGCCTGGAGTTAAAGCCCCAGATCACTTGCTGTGTTGAATCATGATCTAATTCACAGATGCTTAGTTTAAACAGCTTCAAGTGAAACCAACATGAGTGGGATATTCTGTTAATCACACCCTGAGAAAATGCAAATAATCAGAGACGTACAGTTCAAACAAGAGCTGAAGTGTTATTTTCTTCTTGTTTTCTTCTCCATCTTTGCACCAGGTTACCGATTAAGATAAATGCACCGAACGGGAGAATCTGAATTCCCCACGTATACTAAAAGTTAACTTTAAAAGTAAGTTGTCTTACTATTACTGTTTCACCTGCTAAAAACCTTGAGTAATTGCCACTTCATGACACTTGAAAGCAGAGGAGGGGAACTAACTTTTAAATGAATTATTGTAACATAGAGCAATTTGCCATTTAATGAGTTCTGCATTACTGTGCTGCTGACTCCTGTTTTGTAAAACGTCTCCGTGGGGTGGAGCGTGAACGCACACAGGTAAAGAGTGAACTGTCCACAAGTGAAAAGCAAAATGCAGGTTTAATGATCTTCCTGTGTCAATAATGTATTGTCTTGTGGTGCAACTCTGAAGCAAATCAGAATCCGCATGGAAATTTATTTTCATAGTATCACGTGGAACCAAGCCTGACAGCTCCCTCCTTGAATAGGAAACATTCCATAAAAAAAACATTTGCCTTTTCCAGAGTAATAATCAGCACCTGAGCAGAGCGTATGGACCCAAGGAGCAGATGTATTGGAATCAGCCAAAGAAAATGTCCCTTTTCCCTTGAATAGCTGTGCCTCAAGACATACAAACACCAGGATATTCCACACAATTTGTAAAATCCAATTTTGTTCTGATTTCATCACTTGCCAACCCGCTGCATTTTGGGATACCAAGACTGCCCTGGGACCAGGCCTTGGTCCACGATCACAGTTCCCAAATGTTTCCTGCAGGAGGGTGTTCCTATGCATAAAACCAGCGGCAGTTTGGAAACACAATTAAGCCTTTGAGACCAGAAGTGTCCTGTGGCAGAGCTCAAAGGCTTTGCCATTTGGAGGCAGCTGCAGTTTGAGATCAAAAGTGAACTCACTGAAAATGGGTTTGGACACAGCTTGTCCAAACACGGTGATATTTTTACAGAATTCAGTTTTCTGTTATCTAAGCACTTGCTCCTGCTGTTGCTCTCACTCAGTTTAATTCCTATGGGGCAAGATTTTTCTAAGGCAATCTCTGCCTGCAGGTGCCCCAGGCTCACGCCATCCACACTGAAAAGCCAAAAGGAATCCTTGTTTGTAGAGCAAATGGGCCTCTGGCCCTCTGAAAAAATGGATCCCAGTGAAACACCTTGCTTTGAGAACTCAGGAACTTATAAATGCGTTTTCAAAAAGCACCGATCACGTTTGAAAACGTGTTTACTGCAATATGTAATGACTGGAATGTAATCTTTGGATGTGGAAGCAAATCACCATCAAATCCTCGTTTCCCTCTCTTCCTTTACCATCTCTTCCGGTAAGTTCCAGACCCTGCACCTTAACCACGGAATTCTGATTGCACTTACACTGTTCAAAGTCGTGGCCTCTACTATCCTCTCTGGAAAGGAAAGGATTCTGTGTTTCATGGTCTTACCCAACACGACTAATGAAAAGTAGTAATATATTACTGATGGAATAATTTAAATCCTTTAATTGCCCAATATTTGCTGATTATCACACAGCAATGGCCAGTTGGTGAAAATGACGGAATAAGCTTCATATCTAAGTTAAAAAAACCCCAAACAACAAAATCCCAAACAAAGGAAAACAAAACAACCCCGCCAAACCCCCCAAACCCCAAACAAACAAACAAAGAAACAACCAAACACAAAGACACTGATTATAAATTCTGCAGTATGCTTGAGTTCAGGAATGTAGAGATTAATAATTCATCCCAAGGAGGGGTGAAAAAAGGAGGCTGCAAAATCACAGCAGAGATAAAAACCAACTGTGTTCAGAAGGAGGGAAGTTTGATGTGGCTTCTAACACGTGCCCAGAAATTTCACCATTGATAACCAAAGGAGCTGAATTTTAAGAACAAGTCTGATGACATTTTTTGATACTGCTATTACAATTTTTACTGCAAGTCTTCTGATAATGGGAACTTTTCTTATTATTCCAACTCCTAGTGTTACAGAATTAACGAAGAAGTTCAGCTTTCACATTAAGAAAAGGATAACACTCATAGCTGCAGAGGAAAAACAAGGATACAAAATCTTTAGCATAATGACCCAAGTATATTGTTTTTTAAAGACGTCTGGTTTTTTTGAAAGCCATTATGTGAAGGCAGATTATTTTATCTTTTTCAGTTGACATTGACTACTGGGTGCTTTCTTTCACAATCTAAACCAGCAATCTTTACTCTCTCTACTTTCATAGGGGCCACAGCTCACTTTGTGGACTTGTTCATTGATTATTTTTATTTTTCCCCACAAAAGTTGAAGTTCTTTGAATCACAACCACTAGTTCAAACCCTGCAAGACCTGGTCTTCAAACCCTGGTCAAGAACTTCATGGAACCTGCTAGAACACAAAGACACTGAACTAAATTTTACACTGAGACTAACTGTAGAAGAGTATACTGAATTTACATAAATGGTCTTTATTTTCGCAGTCAACAAACAAAGTGAAAGAAGAATTTCTGGCAGCTTTTTAATTCTGATGTCACAGCTTAACTTGCTCCAAAGCTTTAGCCTCTCCAGATGTTCAGAGGCCCACCAAACCTGACAATGGCTTCATGGAAGTGGTTCATGACTCTGCCTGAGCCTTTCTTCTACTTAAATTAAAAAAAAATCGCAAAGAAAGAAATGGATTTCAAAGAAAGAAATGGATTTCAAAGAAAGAAATGGATTTCAACACCGGTGCCAACTCATCTACCAGAACAGCTACAGTTTCAAGTGTAAAGCCCAAGAAGAAAACTTTGTCTAGTGACTGATCATGTGTTCATTTGGATAACAGCACACAACAGGACACCTGTAAAAAACAATTCACAACAATTCATTTAAGTGATTACTAGAACTTGATGTTTTCACTTGATCCATAACCAAAATTCAAGTAAAATGCATTATATAAAACGTAGGGAACAAAACTCTTGCAAGTAATGGGCAGAGCACAAATTTATAGATGATCTACAGCAGTCAGTGGATGAACAGGTAAGAATCAAGAAGTTAAATGTCGATTTTCTGATTTGCCCAAACCAGCGATTACCTGTATATCACACCAAGTTGGTGCAAAACAACTCTTGGAACCTGGGCTGATCCATGACACAGCGCACTCCACAGGGGAGATGGCAAACTGCCTCAACAGAATGCAATTCCATCAGGAATAACCTGTTTCTCACAGAGGGCCTGGCCCTGGAAACAGCTTCTGACCCCACCTTGTCACTGTGGTATCCAATCCTTACCAGCTAGGGATGCAAGGGCTCTCCTCTGTGGGAAAGATGAGGAGGTCCTCCACTGAAAGCACGAGGTAGTGAGCCAGCTGCCCTTGTGTCTGGAAGAATCCCAGACTGAGAAACCCCCAGAGTCAGAGGCTTTGGAAAAGAGTACAGACCTCCAGAGGGGAAAACCTTTTTATTTTCCTCTAGAAATGTATTAGGACTGTTAGAAGAAATGGCTGCCTGTCAGGCCTATTCCTAAAAAGAACTTACAATCAGAAAGGCTGGACACAAGAAATGATTGATGACCCTGGGATACTGGAGAGAAACAGCACTTGTGAGCTGCAGAAAGGAGGCCTTGGGGAGGCTGATGTTCCCTACCCTCTGGAACACCTTGGCCATGTCTGCATTAGGGAGGATTTATGGCACAATGTGAGCGGATCTGGAGAGCAGAGCAGCTGGTGCTGTGCACCTGATTATCCCATCCAGACATGTCGCAAAGGTTTTATCATGAAGCGACTCCAGGCTGGTGTCCTGGATTGAACTGCCGCTTTTTGTCTGAAAAGTGCTCAGTGCACTCCTGGAGCACATCTGCTCGCTTCCCTTCTGCTGAGAGTGGCTGAGTTCACGCAGTTCTGGACTGACAAGCGGTGTCTGTAGTGGGGAGAGCAGGGGATTTGCTCTGAAACAGATCCCTTGAATGGAACACAGACACTGCTACAGATGGACCCAGCGAATTGCTAAGAAACATGATCAAGAGAACAGGTTAGCACGTGTATTATTTTCCCAGTGTCTTCTTAAATTGTTTCCTTTTTAGGGTGTGATTGCATGTCTCTGGAGTTATGATGACCAGGAGAAAACAAACTTGTTCCAGGTGCAAAGTCATTACATCTCTCTGCTTTCCCCACTTCTTCAGCCATTTGTCAGTGCCTGTCCCCCATGTTACAGTGGTGATTGCTTTGTTCCCACATGTTTGATGCAAAGAGGGAGTAGGAAGGAGAGAGAGATCCTTTTAATTCCTCACTAAGATAAGAGCTGCAGCATTATAGCACATCTTATCAGACACTGGAGAATCTGCACCAGCCTCATCCTTGAAATGCCCCTGTCAATGGAAAAGCTTTAGCTGATATTTTCTCAGGCACCAAAACCCAACAAGCTATAATTAATTATTTCCAGAGAAATACAGAAACAGAGGGAGAGGAAAGAGGAAAAAGTGGTATGATAAAAAAAAAATCACAGAAACATAATAACATATTAAATCTTCTTGGATTAAGCAGCATATGATCACTTTGGGCTCTGGACAGTGACAAGTCATTAGGATTCTCCTCTCATTTACACAGATTTTACACAGCTGCCTCCTGCAGATTCACAGAGACACAATCAGAATCAAAGCTGCTCAGAATCAGCTGAGACATTCACACTCTCACGCTGTCTTAATGATCCAAACGTAAATCTGATTTTACGTTACTGCTGGCATCTTCGAGCACGATCTGTAAACACCGGAGTAAACACCACTGGAGGAGTTTCAGACAGTAACCTACTTTTCAGTGCCTGTTTGCTTCCAGCCCCAGCAATGGTTTTATAGACCCGGATGATTAATTTAATTAATGCGAGCACATCTTGGGGGTTGTATTTGCCAGTAGAAAAGCCGTAAAGAACAAAGGCCCATGCTAATGCTGACCTGGCAGGATGCATCTGTACCCATTTATGAGATAACAGAACCACTTCCAGAGCTTGGAATAGTTTTCATAGAAAGCCAGCTACTGGCGATGATTCATTTCCATGTTTTATTTTTACCGAAGTTGTTTGCATCCCTGAATACAGATGGATCCCAGTGACTCAATAGTACTATCAAGGAAGTTGTCAAAATGAACAGAGTACGTCCATTAGCACCAATTAGACAAGTTATGGGCAAGTCAAATTCTTTAAAAACAGTCAGTATAATAATTGGTAGACGGTATAATAATATAATAAAGGTAGATAAATTAATACACTGGTGACAGGAAGAATTGGGCTCTTGGAGTTGAAAAAGCAATAGAATTAAAAATAAAATTTGTGGTATCCATCATGTGCAGGGATGATACAAGCAGAAGTAAATCTTAAAAGGTTGTGAATTACATTTGATGGATGAAGATAAATTTATTCTTGCAGCTGAATATTTCATTAGAGGGTTTTATTTCAAATACTCCAGTGAAACAATTACAGTCTTAATGCGCACGCCACTCTCTGTCTGTATTACTCTGTTCTCCATTCAAAAACCCTCAGATTCATCTCAGAATTGTCTACGAATTTATTAGCACGACAAAGACTGAAAGTATTTGAAGACTCTCCTCAACACTAGCATACAAAGCTAGCAAGACTGATAGTCCTCTAGATGCAGAAGTTGCAAGTAAAACGCACTTCTAGAAGAATAACATCTTAAAAAAATCTAGATGATTTTTCACACTATAACCCTTTCCTGAAGAAGCTAAAGTTGTCTTGGGATTTCACACTTCAGTCATCAACAGATATCAAAATCTGTGGCTGTAAAGCTCCAGCCTGTCTGTGTAGTCAAACAAACAAACTCTTCACCTGGGCATGTGTGCAGAAATGTTACGCAGGGAAGCTACCACCCACAAGGCTTTACTTAGTCCTGAGGACACCTTTGGCAAAATTCATACTAAATTCAGGATCTGGATTTCACTTCACTTATATATTGTTTTTATGCTTAGGTGTGAAGATCCCCAAGTTTCTGCAGCATACTCTTTTGTATTTGCCAGTAGAAAAGCCCATACGGGTTAAACAACAAGGAGTTCAACCGGTGTCGTGTTTCTGTTGGTTTTGTTTTGGACTTCTGTTGAAATGATGGCCTCTCTGACTGTCAGCATTCTAGTGTTTTGCATATTAGATCAAAATCAGATCAAATACAACCCACACTTTAGTTTACATTCATACTATTGATTCAAATATATTAAAACATCTTAAATGGTTTTATTCTGTTCTGGAAAGACTCAGCCTTGCTCAGCTATCCCCTGCTTGCTTGTGCTCCAGGGTTGTGCTGCACCAGGTGGCACCTGTTTTATCAGCCAACACAAAGCCTCTAGAGAGGCAGAGAGCAAACAGAAACCCCTCACTGCCTGATCTGGCTGCTTTGGCAAAGTGTTTTTCAGCCCCAGCACTGCTGGGTGGTCTGTCACACACCAGCGCAGCATTCAGGACCACAGACTCGGTGCCCAAGTTATGACTCTGCACTAAGAAAAGCAGCCGCAGACCAGCACTCAGACCGTTGCACCTTGTCATCCCTGCAGGCCAATCCTTCTGTCACTGGTGATGGCCGGCACTGGAGAAGCCTCCTCTCCCCAAACCACCTCCCGCTGGCACTCAAGCCCCTGAGCGCTTCCTCCTTCTGACTTTGCGTCGGTAATCTCAAGAGACAGCTGACATGAGAAATTATTCAAGCGCAGTATTTTTGAAAGGTTGTGAGTTATCTGAGGTGCAGAGCATGAGCTACACAGCTGAAAACACTGTAAATCTGTGTAGCAGATCTGACATACTTGCTGCTCTCTGCTCATTCACACCAATTAACTCACCAGTGAAATGTGGCTGTCTTAGAAGCGGTAAGGCAGCCATTCCAAGCACTCTTTTGTCTCAACTATAATTTAACAGTGTTTGTAAAAGCTGAGGCAAAGAAACAAGGAGTGAAGCTGCCCGGAGTTGAGATTGTTTTTAACCGAGTAGTGGGCTCCCACTTTAAGGCAATCTACTCCTCCACAGTTGGATTATTGGAGTTGGAATTCAATGCGTCATTTAACAGATGACACTTCCTACTCCTTTAAATATGCTGAGTGGTTGCATCAGCCAATTTTTGTAGTCATCTCATTGGCCATTCCTCAGAGCTGTCTTTCCACTCACCAGTAAATAAAACAAAACTGAGGAAACAGTCTGCTCAAGCTGCCATAGTTAAGAAAGAAATACCATAAATACGTCCAAGGTAAAATCCAGAAGCCTGGAGTACTTTAGCTGCCAAACTGTAAAGAGAATTTCCGATCTAGTTGAAGGTATGTGAACTCTTATTTTAACCACTTTGCTTTGTTCCTATGATCTATTACTCGTCTGAACTGTGTTATCACTTTACTGATTTCTGAAAAATTAAATCTTTTTAAAGGAGCTTTTTCCAAACAACGTGACAGCAGACATATTGTTTCAATATGAAACGATATGGGAATAGTGTCATTAATTTTCTACTATCCGTATTAGAAGATAAGCATCCACCCTTCTCAATTGTACCAGATATACACGAGATTTGGGAAATGGGCACTTCCTTCTGAGATTTTCTTTGCATTTTCCCTCCCATCAGCATGACACCTTTTGTGTTTTTGCAGCTGTCTGGACTGGCAGGGGCTGCAGAGTCAAGCTGTTCTGTGCCATGTGGTTTCCAGGCACTCACTTTTATTGAATGTTACAAACGTTTCTGAAGAGCATGTGAAAACACACAGAAACATGTTCAAAATGACATCTCTCTATCGGGAGAAGGTACCACCTGGGCTTTAACTTGTCTCAGCCAACAATTCTCAGTGTGAGGGCTCTTTCACCTCTATGGAGAGCCCTCCTGCAAGCGTCAAATTGCCACTTGCTGCTCCTCATCTGTACGAAATTTCCATTTCCTTACGTCCCCTTGTACAAAGTACTGCAAATCAGAGCAATGGAAGAACAGCTTCGAGTCAGGATAACTTGTGCTGAACAGCATTTGAACGGCCTGTGAAATGAAGATGATCATCAATTTTACATGAGACGGATGAAAATTTGCCTGAGGTACCACGGTGCTCCCAGAGTGTTGGTATAATGCAGGTGGTTACTCGACAAACAGAACAGCCTGCTAAGGATATGAGGAAGAATACCAGAACAAATTCATATAAGTCAATCAGTCATCTTTTAGTCTTTAGCACTTTTGGTGCTGAAGCCCTGCAAAACTGAATTGACACTTTCATACTTCTGAATTTGCTCAAGGGTAATCAAGCACATATATAAAGATTCTAGTCGGCAGATGTTTTGATAATTTTATTTCCCTATTCCAGATTTTTTCAAGTTTAGCATCCAATACAAATCAGATAGGTCATCCAATTGAAAAAAGAAAAGGACATCTGCCTTCTATTCACATGGAGCGACACAGAATCTAAGAAAAGAACGACCCTCCTGAAATAATACATTGCCTAAAATTTGTTTTTGAGAAAACAGCTTGCGACTGTAATGAAATGGCTGAGTTCTCAGTATTTTGTCATTTCACATATTCACTTCCATAAGTGAAAAGGCTGGGCAGAAGAATGGCCACCACCATGATTCAGCAACATTTTTCAGTCTTCCTTCTCCCCTCGTCCCGTGAAGGGACAAAGTTGCAGAAAATCAGGCCTGTGGTCTTCTGTGCAGCAGAAACCAATGCAGCTTCTCAGCACCAGAACAGAGAGTTCCGACAGGCTGATTGCACAGACTGCAGCACGAATGCACCAGTTAAACATCCCAGTATCAGCTGAGGAGAAGGCAGAAGGAGAACACGCTGAACCACGGCGTGGCTCTCTCACACTCCTCTGCTGCTCACAGGATAACAGCAGCGAGGGAGAAGCCGCACGCTTGCACGCGATCAGGAGAACCCGGGGGCTGAGCAGCAGAGCTGGAAGCCAGATGTGCTCTTTAGCTCTCCCGTGCCCATAATCAGGACATTTCATTGTTTCTGCTTTTCTCGCTGCCAGACTCCACTTGGAAAAGAAATGTCAGTCCACAAACTCAGGCATTTGGCACGGCTTGAGGAGAAGACACCTGTGACATTTTATCAGGGCCACGTTCCTATGTACCGAACATCACACACACACAGAGCAAACTTTCCCCTTCACCCCTGCTCCCCTCTGGGTCTGTGTCTTAAGCACTTCACTGAAAGGTCTCTGCCAACTGCCTGATCCTCCATCTCAGTTCTAGCTTGACCTGGGACCTCTCAAGCAGATACATCTGGTGCTTGGCTCCGAAGAGGAGTTAGGACTTGGTGGATGCCTCATAGCAGTGTCCTCAATTAAGTCCTGCTAGAAGGCATTTTTCTCTGACTATTTTCAAGGTTGTTTCCCCAGTCACATAACCTCCCCCACCTGGCACATAACCTGATGTGCTATCGAGTTTCTCCAGGTAGGAGCATTCAAGGCCATTTCTGCTGTCTTTTTGCCCACTCACAGTTCCACGTCTGAAGAGTTTGACCTAATTATCCCTAAGCTCCTTTACAATTTGCATTTTAATTTGAATAAATCTATGCAGTGTGTTTGTTTACTTTTACTCTTTCCTGCAGTGGAGATATTGTTGTGACAGAGCACACCAGTAAATTACACCCAGTATGTCAGGCTCCTTTAATTCCAAAGAGATCCCTCATTCCTCTCTCCCTATTGCCATCTCGCATGTAATTTAAAAACAGCAGGCAGCAATTGAACTCGCAGATCTCATTAATACCTACAAGTCCTTCCAACAAAGAGAAGCAGACTAGAGACTATTCCTTCAAGGTGATGGCCAAACGTGCCCAAGTTGCCTTTGATTTATATTGCCACTGATGCTTTTCAATCACATTTCTTCTCTTTATTTGCATGCTGTGCTTGTTCTGCTTTATGTAATGTCTCCTCTCTCTGTAAGAACACTGTGACAATCTAGCAGAAGCCTTTCATGCTATGCAAGTTTATTTTTCAATTCTGTTTTATGCCTGCCTTCAATAATTAACAACTTCATAAATTGCACCAATGAAGTACAACCCATACTGAAGATTTTACTGTATCGCTCATCTTTGTGGCTAATTAAGGCTTTTGTACTGAGGCGAGTAGTCATGAAATATATGAAGCACAGGTCAACAGCTATTTAGCCAAGAATGGAATTTAAAAAAAAAGAAAAATAAAGATGGATAGCACTAGAGTAATGTCCGTGTTTTAAGCAAAATCTCAGCTTAACTCTCAAACTGCTCACCTCGCCTTGCCAGATTGGGTTAACGGTGTTGCACATGATCTTCGACCTTTTCTCCTGTCCGTGATGAGGGAGTGCTGGGAAGATGCTGTGTTTCCCAGGCTGGATGGAAATCTTCAGGTAAGGATCCGGATTGAAGAACATCCCTTTCTTGAGACCAAAAGCCTGGAAATCTGAAAGAAGGCAAAGAACCTGATTATTTTGCACAATCCAGGCATCCCTTTGGGATGCTAGGAATGGTGTACAGGGAACTAGTAAGGAACTCAATATGGCAGGAATGTGAAAAAACTCACTGTGTTTATTGTGAGGCAATGTAACACCAAACCATAATGATCTTGTGATTTAGGATTTACAGATTATTATATATAAACTGCAAATTTACAGCCTGATTGTGCAGACTGATTCGGCTTCTAAATCAATATTTATGCAACTTCAAGTGATCTATTAATTTTTCTAATAAGCTGAGCACCTGCTAGGTCTGACTCTGAGAAAGAGATCCAGTCATTTAATGACAAAGTCACGGCATTTGGTACCCAATGGATGTCATTTTTCCCAGGTATCAATTTTACCACTCTACAGATCTTGGCTTTTACACCACTTTTGTCTTCACGAGTCATTTTACATTTTTTCCCATTTTAAATAATTTTCTTCCCTGTATGGGTTAACTCCACCTGAGGAAAACTCTTGTCTACAATGTCCAAATTTTAAGCAGAGCAGTTTTTGAAAACATTAATATTCACAGTCTTCTAATTAAGAACCCAATTATTCCGGCAGGCTGTGGGAGACCATGAAAAGCCCTCAAGGCAGATATTTTGGATGAATCTGAAAATCATACACATTGCACACATCATCAGTAATTTTTCCAGAAAATAGCTGTATTGCTTCCTTAGCATATGGTAATAGCCAACACAATAAAACGTGCAAGTTAAAGAGATTTGCTTTTCTTTCCGTTGGTTTTAATCATCTATTCCGCCACACAATTCACATTGCAGATATTCAAAAGCTGTTGGACAGATGGTCCTGAAACAGACTGTATTTTAAGAATCTCATTCTTGAGACATTCTCTAACAATTAACAACAACAAAAAAATTTAAAAAATAGAGAACATCACTACTAAGAGCTTATTTGAAAGTACTTTGCTCAAAGTTTGTGATGCCATGGTCCTAGCAATGCTACCACACAAAGAAAATTATCTGCTTCAAACAGATAACACTGGTTTTTTCCCTTTTTTCATTTTCTGAGTGCACAATCTCTGTGTAACCGGCACGAATCTCATCTAACAGCCCCGCTGAAATCCTGCATGGCAAATTCTTTTCCTTTGGAAGTTGTCCTGTTACAAATGCAGTCAAGAAATAGAAACCAAGATTGCAAAAATTGTATGAATGACAAGGGCCAGCAGTGTATTAGTCCAGGCTGCTGACATATGAGAGGAGAGAAAGACCTCTGGGATCTTATTTTCTTTCTGATATTTCCTCAAAAGAGTCTGAAACTGAAATATTAATTTCTGAATATGTTTCTGATTTTTTTTCTCTTTCCTTCAAAGAGAGACCACGCTATCTTTGGGTACCACTGAGTAAAGAAATAGTCTGATAGGAAATACCTAGCACTCAATGATATATACTTATACACCACGTATCATAAAGAAAATCGATTTATGATGACCTCCCAGCCTCTTTCCTGTTATAGGAATTAGAGGACAGCCACAAAGATGAAAGTACTCCTAACTTTCAGTTAATAGTCTCATTTTTGTATTCAGATGAGTTAAAAAAAAGTAATTTAGCTAAACACGCAGCGTGAAATTTCATTTGTGTAATTTTCTCGCTGAAATTGCATAATGCAACAAATTTTGTTAAAAAGTCAGTTAGAAATTTCAGTTTTATTGTCTGAAGTGTGAATAGGGCTAGCAGAAATAGCTTTCCCAAGGACAAATATCCCAATTATATATCTCACCACAAATTCTCATCACTGTGAAAAACAGAGCATCAAAACTGAAAAAGCTCTTGATAAAGATACATGGATATCTTAAGACAACCAGAATTTCATTTAATCTGAAGCAAAACCGATCTGTAGGTCCTGTAACTTACCTGCTGTAACTTGTTGAACTCCCCAAAAGAAGAATCCCAGCTATTCTGCCTTCCCAAATGTAAATATTTTTCTCTATCATCTTCAGAAAAAAGGTTCAGAAGATACTCAACTTTTAAGTGAAGGTCTGAAGCTAACTGAATTTAAATCTTTGGCTCAATGAATGAATTCCAGAAGGCTGGGGCATACCCTGCTGTACACTGTCGTTTTATAGCGCATTTCTTGGAAGCATGTGAGCAAACGCTACGGAGATAACTCATCTGTGGTTTGCAAAGGTGTATTTTCATCCAGTCTCTTAAAAAAAGGTTATTAATATACCATGTGTCAGTCTCCCATGTAGTCATAAATCACACTTTGGTGTGAAAGGGGTTATATACATCTAACAGCTTAATAATGTCAGGCCACCTCTCCTGACAGATGACAGAAGGAAGGAATCCAGGTAGAGACAAAGTAATTACAGCTTTCACTGCCGCAGACCTGCACTCATTCTGAGTACACGCATCCTGTTCCAGCTGAGCTCTCTTCGCTGGAGGAGAATGGCGTGTACTAATGGATGCCTGCTGCTGTCCCCAAGTGACTCACGAATTTGTTCCAACTTCAGAGCTTTCTTTCCATACATGATGATCTCCAGGAGCCTGGATGAGCCCCAAGGAAGCTTTACAACAAGTCACTGGCATGTATGCACCCTCTGTCCCTCAGGTGTGCTGGAGACTTCTGTCTCTGCTTTATAAAGGCTCATTTGGCAAATCTGTTCACCACACAGCACCACAAACTTTGGGGCACTGGTGACTGGAGAGTGATGGAGACTCTAAGGTGAACCAGTGAATTTATTGGAGCCAGGTGGGGACATCAATTCCAACAGCACAGCCAGAACACATCTGTGTTTTACGACGTTTGATTTTGCCTCAATACCAGTCATTGAGCTTTCAAAAGCTCAGGGAAGAGTCACGTTCTGGCATGCTCAGGAAAGAGATCCTCTGACAGTAATGATGAGTAAAACTACCATAAAGATGTTATTTCAATTCCCTGCAGACACAGTCAGGTATTCGCTCAGACCCATGCTCCAGGTAGGAGCATGACAGAAAAGGATGGAGAATCAGATAGAGAACCAGGCTCTGGAGCAGCTTGTTTCCTAAATTAATTACATTTATTCTGGTCATCAATATGTCAGAAGTAAGCTAAGGGAGCTGGGAGCTGTTCTCCCCAAGGAATGAGAGGACTTTGCCAATAGAATTTTCCTGGGAATAACACACGAGGCGATTCTGTGCCGTTTACAGAAGTGTCTCAAGGAGACTCAGCCCATCCAGTCTCTTGGTGGTGCATATTCCATTTCACTGAATTATCCAGAGTCTACAAACCAACAGGAGGGTCAAAGACCGGTAAATAGCAGAGCTATCAGTCTTGAGAAACCGACTCTAAAGCAGATGGCAAATTCCTTCCAACAAATGCCAAGTGCTGAATGTCCTCTGTGCTCCCAAGCACCATCCAAGTGATGAAAATTGATGTCTTGCAGGTATCTATACCAGCACTTATGGCAGAGGTTATTAACCCTAAGAAATTCTATAGTCGACCCCCCAAATTCACATTTTTCATATTTAGCATACCAGCCTCGTGATCTCAGAACCAGGGAATGAGACATATTCCTCATGAGCCACCTGACCCCTTGAGAAAATGAAGACATCTTGAGTTAAGCCAACCTTGCCCAGCAGATACCTAAGAGCAGAACTAATGAAGTTAACAGGACACTGGAAAGACCCCAGTGTCACTGGAATGACCACAGTCAATTTAGCTCATGATCTAACCTGAGGAATACCAAAATGGAATTAATTCACTCTATGATCTGTTCATTAATGGCAGAAAGTAAAAAATGCTGTCATCTTACTGAGATCCTGGTAGTTCATGTATCAAAGCACAATAAACCGTCTTCATAATCCATCGCCACAAGAGAGTTGCTAATTAGGATGTCAGTGGACAGCTCCAGCATTTCCTTTCAGATTTCCTTTGTGAATTCCCAAAGAGCCCTCAGCTTGGGGTCTGACACTGAAAAAACAGACTCGAACAGGGCTGGGACTGGACTGACTGCCAATGAGGGGAGGTAATTGCCAGGGTGCTGAAATGTCAGTGTTGCTTTTGCAGAGTGTTTCTTTGGCAGACCTTGGGCAGAACAAGAAGAGTCCATCTCAGAGGGCAGCAGTTCATCTGCTGAGCTGAGCTGAGATAGAGGCACGGCTTCAAAAGAAGGAACAACAAAACTCTGCTTGCTCCAGGTTCATCAGGAGGCACACAGGCACTGCCTCTCAGCCACGTGCTTTTAAAGGAACACAAACTCTTCCAGTCACTATCAGTGGAACAACGTTTCCATAGTAAGAGCACAGCAATATTGCATTTATGGAAATGCTAATTTGACTCATGATACCAAAATTTATTGGAAGCAGGTGAGCATGAATTTGCAGAAGTATTTTATCTGGTATTGATCAGATTTCAAGCAACAAATGTTAAGGAATTTTAGACATCCAACAGTAATGTGCAATGATAGGAAGTCTTAAAATCCAACACAGCAACGTAATGCAGGGGAATTGAGAAAGATTCTGTGTAAACTGCAACAGATGACTGACTTGATCAGCTACTGAGTGAGATTCTACAATTGATGATATGCAAGATGTTCATTAAAGTGCTTCTTTCTGCTCTCAGAAATTACAGACTTATAGACAGACTTCACTTTTCTTTTAAAACAAAATGCTGGAAAAAAAGAAAAAGCTAGTGTAGTTGCACAAGGAGGTATTTTAAGGTCTGAGACTAAAAAAAAAAAAGACTAAGTGGATCAGATAAACCAAAATATTTCTGTCACGGGGCTCCCAGGCAAAATATTAAAGACAGTGAAAAAGAGGAGAAAATATCTATTTCTAGCTGTAAATGCTTCAAAGAAAAACAAAAGGGTTTCTCATTTCTGTAAAAGAAGGGAAGTAGAGGTATTAGGAAGTAAATAGGTGTATTAATAAATGAAAAGGAGGAGTGAAATTAATTATTCCAAAAGGTCTGGGAGACAGGCTACCTTTTTAATCATCTTCATGAAGAAGCAAAACACAGAAAAAGCCTGAACCATTAACGTGAACAGCTTCTCACAGCAAGGGGGTGTTTTTATCACGGGAGCAAAGCACCTTCTCACATCCTCAGATCCTGACCACACACCTGCCTGTGGGACGTGTCTGAGCCAAACCCACACAAAGCTGGGGGCCCTGGGTTAAACGGGGTAACGGAGCAGTCGAATTCAAAGCCTTCTGAGGCCTTTCCAGCTGTGAGTCTAGAGCATGGCAGTACTTTGTAGGCACAAGGTGCACCAGAGGTAAAAAGCCACCTCACCTTGACATAAGACCTGACAAGTAAGAAAAAGCTCGTGGGATTGGCAGTTCTAAAGTCAGTCACTAGGATTTAAAAAAATTGTTGAAAAATAAAGTGCATTATCCATCTGCATTCTGAACATGCATTTCATGCTAACTACTGTCATAATGACCCTTAGCAGACCCTATAGTTGTGATTTATGTTCTATCTTCTGTAAAATGACAACCAAAATTACCTGAATCCCTGGTCTGAAAGCCACACAAAAACAACCAGCAGCGTTCTGAGAGAGGTGTGATGAGGATAAATGCCTGAACGTTTGTGCAACATTCAGATCTTCTGGCCATTTGTTCCCTAAGAACACTTAGAAAGTGTGTAAACACATGAGATATGTGAAATATTAAAGCCTGAAGAAAGTTATTTGATGCACCCTAGAGCTAGGGGGCATATTATGCAAACCTCACGACAACACTTTCTAAATATACCGGCCAACAAGAGTGGTTTTTGGGGCTTTCAGGAAATGCATTACACTGCTGCTAAACCATGGCCCTGCAGTGGAGGAGCTGGCACATCTCGGGAAGTTTAGCACATTTTTTCCTTCTGTGCTTCATGCGAGAGAGCTCTGACGCTTTTCAGCCACCTTAGTGGAAGTGTGACATTCGCTGGTAACAGTGGAAAAGGCACATTTGGAAAGTAAATGCAAAGTGGACCGCAGAGCTTTCCTTAAAGACCTTTTTCAGTCTAGCTAAATCAGGCTTAAAATATTTCTCTTGGTGTTTTAAATAAAGAAAGCTGTAATAATACAGTCATCATAAAAATGATTAAGAGGCTTAATCACGGGAAATTATCTTATTTGAGATCAGCGTTGCCAGTGAGCCTATTAATCTGAACCAGCCTTTCACAGGACCAACTTCCAGCCTTCAAGGAAGCAAACACGAAGTAAAAAACCCTCCTACTGACACAGGGCAAACTGTTATTTCCATTCTCAGGAAGCTAATCATCATCTCATGCCTTGAAGGATCATTTTACACCTTCTTCATTGTTAGACATTTTTATTCAATCCAGAAATATTTCCTCAAAAAAACCCCTCCAGTGAAACCGGTTGGATTTTGTCCAAGCAAATACTCAATAAACTACAGAAAGAATAAAGCACTTTGTCAACAGCTTTTTGGAAAAAACCTGTTTCTGCACAGTTCATGTTACCAGAGGGTCTCAGTGGACTGTCTCAGAGAAAGCAACACAAGTCAGCTGAAATGCACTCGTGTTGTTCAGCATTTCTTGGGATTTGGCCTACTTGGAGATTTTTCTCTCCCATTCCAATAACTTCTTCTTTAAAAAAAATTATAAGGCAGAAGGCACAGCTCTTCCCACATTCCTTAGATGACAGACTGCTCAGGGAACGATGGCTCGGCATTGGTGCAAGGGGCTTCACTCACACTAATGCTCTGCCACCTTTTCTTTTAACTGCAATTAAATCAACCATAATTTGGAAATGTAACCTTTAAGTAATGACGGTATTGACTGAAGACGACAGTACACCAAAACACAGCTATTGAAAAGGAAAACTCTGCATGAGCCAAAAGGACTCATGACAACAGAGGTTCCTGCTGAGACAGCAGTGCAAACAGAAAGGAATCCCAGTTCCTTCTGACACCTCTGGGAGCTCTGCCTCGGTTTGTGTTTTATTAGCTGGCACAGTAGATACAGGAATAGCAATAATTCTGCTTTGAGAGAGACAACATTTTGTTGCTGTGGTGTTGACTAAGCAGGTAATAAATAAATCCTTGTGATGTGTTAACCTGTTAATTTCAGAGACTGAAATGGAACTATTCCGATAACTTGTATTTTTGATAAAATAATCGCCAAATTATTTTATCCAAGCTTTTTGAATACCTGGCTGTGATGATGAGGTTAATATGGATGTGATATACATGCAGATTAATTACTTGTGAATCACTGGAATAAGATATCCCAAATGCATTATGAGGTATGGTCTTTGTAAACCTTAAATCAAGCTGTAAATTAGATACTCTACTTTATAAAAGGACCCCTGAGACCACATTATTTAGCAGTCTCACAAATTACTACTCTTGACACCCCTTGACTTACTAAGCCAAAGAATCTGAGAGAATGAAAAACTGTAACCAGTTCTGGGCCACATTTTCTGTGTAAGATTATTTATGGACAGTAAAAAATATTCAGCCTACTTCTTTATTTCTGTCGAGCCAAACCTGTGGTTTTATCAACTGAGGGGTGGCTGTCCAGTGTGCAACTTGGCAAAAGTGAGTTATGTGCTCAAAAAGCCTTGCCCAATGTCAGTCTGATCCGCCACGTATCGTGTACAATCACTCAAGAGCCACACCAGCTGCCTGATTTGGAAAAGCACTGACATGCTGCTTAAAAACAGGAAGCTTGAGATAAATCATACAGCCAAAACCAATCAAATAATGAGATGCTTGTCCCAGAGCAGGACTTTACACTTACAGGCCTATGCCTGCAAAACTTTTGACCTAGGGTAACTCTTTTTATTTAAAGAATTTCCAAGTCAAGTCAAGCATCGTTCTCTTTGTCTTCCAGGAGTGAAAAAACCACGGAAACCCATCAGCAAGCACAAAACTCCGAAATGAAAGCCATGCTCGTAACCACTCAACTTTCACAAACTGGTGTCTGTCTACAGGTTGTTCTTACCAAAGCCAGATCAAATGGTTCACAGCTGTTACACGGGAACATAGAAACATTTAAAACAGTGACACGCCAAGGAATGAGGCTGAGCATTCTTGTTGTGGTTTTGATCTTGGCTAAGTGCCAGGCACCCACGGCAGCCACTCACAAACTGCGGGACTTTTATCTCAGTCTCTGTCTCTCACTGGGCTGCACTTGCTATGGCTTCTCTTGGTATCCACGGCTCCTGTGGCTTTTTCTGGCATCCACGGCTGCTGCAGCTTCCGACATCTCCCCGCTCCAATGTTGGCACCTCACCCACGGACTGCGGGTGGCTCTGCATCCCTCATGGACCCCATGGGCTGCAGGGGGGACACCCCGCCTCACCATGGGCTCACCACGGCCTGCAGAGGAATCGCAGCTCCAGAGCCTGGGGCACCTCCTCTCTCTCTTTCTCCACTGACCTTGGTGTCTCTATGTTGTTTTTCTTCACANTTCTCTACTAAAACTACAACAATTCTTCATGAAATACAGAGAAGTCAGAGCAGGCTTCTGGCTCGAGAAGTCTGAGAGTCACTTTTGAGCAACTACAGAGAAGCTTGTGCACCACAGCACATGGACCTGCCTCAGGTTCAGGCCGTGAGTATGGACTGTGCTTTCCAAGGAACAGAGCGCTGTCACAAATCACATTTTCCTCTCTAAGTAAAGCACATGCCTTTGATCTTGCTTTCCCTGACCGACATGTTTAATTGTAAACAGGAAAACCTGATATGGCCCCAAAACTCTGCTCGAACAAGACACTTCAGCACATAACTCTCACTGAAGGAAAAGAGTGTGGCAATAATCACAGATATTTATTCTCTGTCTCAACATCACTTCCAGGGCAGCAGACAAAGAATCCATGGATAGATATATCCATAAACACACACACACACGTGTACATGAAAGGTTCTAGAAACTTCAGTCCCCAACTCTTTAGGCTTAAAACTTTCTTATCAGCAGTGACTTACCTGACAATGAAAAACTTATCAGCCTCCGACTTCCTTGTCCCTGGATTGAGTCTTCATTGGTGATGCTTTTAAAAATCTGCTGGAAGATAAAGAATCATGAGAAAGAGTAGTCTCCAACAACTCTCGGACAGTGTAATTGCTCAGTAACTGTCTTTTTTACAGATTCATAGTTAGTTTTACCACTAAGAATCAATTCTATGACCAGAGATCAAAACCATGTTTTTATCTAGGTAATCATTTAACCATTAATGGCCTAAGACATCCCTTCCTGGAAGCTTCCCCTTAAAAAACCAGAATGATGTAAAAATACTACTGTAATTTAAATGTAGCAGTTCTTCACCCAAAAAGGAACTACTTATTAATCAGGAGATAAAAATATTACATAAAGGTGGGAATGTGGCTATCATGCCTTGAAACAACTTCCATCTTTGTAACATCTTATTATTCGTGTGGAAAATCTTATTCCAGGAAGTTTATTGCGCACCTTTGAGCAAGACTTCTGAGAGATTACTGGCACCCTGTACAAAAAACCTACTGTGAATTATGCTGACAATATGCGTGGAGGGTGAGCTGGAAAAAACAAAAAAATTAAAAATCCATAGATTTGTACTCCGCAGTTCAGTTTTTAATGTCAGTCTTTGGTTCAGCAAGTTTCCTGCTGAGCTGCTGTTGTGCAAATGAAGCCCCAAGCTGCCTGCTGGCTGTGATCAGAACTGGGAAGCAACAACACCTCCGGGCCGGTGCCTGGGGCATCAGGAGGAATCCACCACCGGGAGTTTCCGTGTGGTGTCTCTGAGCAGGGCAGAGGAGATGCCAGCGGGTGTCAGACTCCAGGTTCAGCAGGGAGATGGTGCTACCAGCGCTGCTTTCCCACCGACTTTGGAGTCAAACCAAGCGCTGCTCTGCCCCCGGGAAGCAGCAGCTCCATGTCACTCTTGCCATTCAACTTCCAGCCAAAAAAAGAAAAACAGCATTTATGCAGTGAAGTTCCAATTTCTGACGGGAAACAGTGACTGAAGTCCCACTCAGCTGTGACTCATTGCTCGGTGTATTAAATATTGTGTAGTCAGGCTTAACTTAGAAAACAAGCTGCTCTCTGCCCCCGAGAGCGCAAAACCTGGGCAAGTGGGCAAAACCTGGGCAAGTGGGCACTGCAGCCCAGCCAGCAGGGATGAAACAATCAGACACGGATGATCAAAAAAATATGGATTGAATTTAGATATCCTTATAAAATAATGGGGTCTGCTGAACGTGACTTTTAGTCGTAATAATTTTGTTTCTTCCAGACTATCTAAATTGCGTAAAAGGTACCGAGTAGGGTGGGACTACAAATAAATTCCAGTAGAAACATCCCTATTGGATCACTGCTAATTAGTTGCAATTGCACTATTGGCCTTCCCAGCATAATAAGTTTCAATATATTTATTGAAGCCACCCCTGATTTCTGGATAGAGACACATTTAAATCAGAGTATATGCGACTATGGGAATTTTATGACAAGAACTCAACAACCTTTGCCAGCCAAAGTTGAGATCCCATCAAAAAACAATGACATTTCCTCGTCAACATGTATTTTTCACACTGTGTCACTGCCTGGTATTAATTACACATTATGCTTTAATGATTACTTTCATGGTCTTTTCATGATCTTGTCCAGGATAGTAACTGGGCCAACCAACCTAAATGTGTGCACATTTGCAAAATGTGCTTTTGTTCAGTCCCTCAACATTTCTCTGGGGTTTTTTTTAGACCTGCCATGTATGTCATACATCGTGCCAGTGTGAATAGTTCAGCAGACTACACTTTGAACGAACTGGGATGGATCTGATGGGGTCCTGCAAACCTGTTCAAAACTGGAAAATGTGTTGCTATTAAATGCCCCTTCAGGGGCCATATCTGTATTAGCGAAAGTGTATCGAGACAGTTATAACAGAGTGTTGGCACAAACCCTGATGCAGGCAAAGCATCCTCAGCGTGGTCAAAATAGCAAAACAAGGGCAGCAATAACACATCCAGTCCCGTAAGTGAAACAACAACAAAATAAATTTATTTGCTGCTGAAGGGTCCGTCAGTTCTGTGAAGCAGGTGCACCCCACGGCGTCCTGTCAAGTGCTCAGCACTCAGCCGTGCAGTCAGGGGCACTAAAAGCCAGCCCTGCTGTGCAGACGAGTTCCACCCTCAGCAGCTGACCCCTGCATAACGCTCGGAGATGCAGCACTACATCAGCACGCCAGCCGCTTTGAGAATGCCTAGCACTTAACCTCAGCGATGAATGTGAAACACTGGAAGCTTTTCTGATTTGCTTCCTGGCCAGGTGGATGAGGAAGGGAATGCACGGCAGAAAGGCTGAAGGGGAGAGGCTTTTGTCCTTGGGTTTGAGGCCTGGGATGCACCATTAAAGACTTTGTACAACTGAGCCTCCTGTGTAGCTCCACCATCACCAACCTGTGCTCCTCATCCTCCAGCAGTCTGAAGGCACTGATCTGTCACTCTCCTCACACACACGTGGCACCTTCTCACCCGTGATGTGGGTCCTTAGGCACGCCAGGGCACAAGCCAGAGAATGCTCAGGACCAGACACACATCCTCTCTCACAGGATGGGAAGGGCAATAGGAAGGCCATGAAAGTGACTGTGCTTTAATACTGGCATTCCAAGAAGTCAGAAGGAACAGGAAGGAAGGAAGGAAGGAAGGAAGGAAGGAAGGAAGGAAGGAAGGAAGGTCTCCCTACATTAAGCCTGATTTTCTGAAAGTAAGAAGAGCTATTTGCTGCAGTTTGGACTCACTGTTTTCCAATGCAATACCAGACTGTCCCCAGCAAGGAGGACAAGGCTGCACGTGATGCAGGGCAGGGCAGAGGAGGGTGAGTGGTCCTCAGTGCTCACCAGCCACCGTAGCACCTGGGTTTCAGAGTACCTTGAGGCCTGTGACGGGGACGTGCACAGGTCATACTGTTCCTGCTTGCCATTTGTCATGAAAGAAATCCAGACTGATTTCAGTGGCTGCAATAAAATTACATTGGGAGTTTTGTCACTGTAAGTAAACCCTGAATTTAATCATCAGGAGGTAAAAACCCCTCTATCTTCTCAACTGCCACTTAAAACACAGTTAGTTGACAGACAGACAACATTCATCTCATCACTTGACATCCTATGGGCTTGAAGTCCTTCACATGAAAAGGAACAAATGTGAATTTCCCTCAATAACTTCTGTGCTTCTTTATGCCCTTGAAGTGAAAGCTCAGGCAGAATTAGCTTGACATTCTTAGTTCTTAATGCCATTTTTGCACATTGTGCTACGCAGCCTAATTATTTGACAAGTCCTGCTGATACAAACCAGAATTAATATGCTTTTACTACATGCTTCTGCTATATCTAGCCATGACGATGGGACATGAGCTGCGAATTCAAGCCTGGCTGAATCTCTCTCCAAAAACCAAAGGCTTCCTGAACTGGGTTCAAACCTCCTTTCGATTTCCTTGAACGTCATCGGAGCCAGCATCATTGCCACTGATGGGAGCACGTACATTCAAACAGTTAGAGAAGCATCAATACTTCCTTTAAAAATGCTCCAGTAAACACACAATGCAAAATCTGGTCTGCGACAGAGTTTCCCAGCCTCTGAAGCAAGGTGAAGGATGACCACCAGAACCTGTGATCGTTACCTGTGAAATATGGGAAGGTGCTTGAGGCCGGACTCAAGCCTGTTGGGACTTGCTGACCTGAGGAAACAGCCCAGCTCTGGTAGTGCTTTTCATTTTTACAGTACAGAGAAAAAAAAAGACTGAAGGAGATGACTGAAATCTAAAAATAATAGTCTTGTCCTGGAATCACTTTTCCTTGTGAGTATTTCCTGCAAATGCTAGAAGGAAGTTGTGACCCTGGATGAGAAAGGAGGCAGGTTTCACACTAGCCAAGGGTGCCCTTGAGACTACCTCCCTCTTTAGCCATTGTGTGTGTCATGAAAAGAAAAATCATCTTGAGAAATCCCAGAGGATTACAGTCCATCAGCTCTTGCTGAGGCAAAACACGAAGTGCATCACTAAAAAATTGTCTGAGCAGAAAGCCAGAAAGAGAGACTCTCACGACTAATTAAAAATGTCTCCTAAAATACCTTTCCCTTCACTAGTCTGCCTAAATATGTGGAAGAGTAACAGGACAATACTCTTACTCCTGCAAATAAAGCGGCTTACGGGGCACGCTTAGGGTGCCCCTGTCCAGCCTCCCTGTTGCTCTAGGTTAGGATGAGGCCAATACCTTGAGACACAGGTACAGTACGAACACAGGTCTGGAAGAAACAAATTGTTCTAAGTGTGTTTACCTGGTGCTGTACTAGAAAATCTGCTTTTGGACACCACAGTGACCAGTAACACTGCAGCATGCTGGCAAAACCTCCTCTGCACCATTAGATTCCTTTTATGTTTGTGTATTGTGCAGCACAACTGAACTATTCCTACAGTCTTGCTGATACAAAACAGGATAAATCAGATTTTATTACATGCATCTATCACAGCTGACAAATACAAGCACTCACTCCTTTTCCCACACACAGCACAGGAAAACACTTTCATGTCTCAGTGTTCTGTAGCACTCTTCCTCTCCAGAAGGAAGAGGATTTCTGTCCTCTGCCAGAAGAAAGAGGACATTTCTGGCCTCTGCACTTGCATGAAGAGATTCAAAAAAGCCAAGTGAATTTTCTTTTCCCATAAATAGAAGAAACACCTAGATTAAGTAATCTGACTCTTCACTGACAGCCAAAGCACTTCTCTATCAGTAGCCTCTGCTGCAAAAGAACGGCTTCATTTAACTGATACAAACTACCCGACATAGGTCAGTATTTCTTCCATTTAAACAGAGAAAATTGCAATATTAAAATCAGTGCTGCATTACCTGTTTGCTTTCATTGACTTTATATCATGGTGAACATCGTGGACATGACCTAATGCTCCATATAATCAAGGTACAGTTTTACAAGATGCTAATTAAAACCTCGAATATTTCACACTGATGGCACCGATTGTAACTGCAGTAATATCTAACACAGATTAAACAGTCAGGTACTGTAAACTGGCACGGTTCTAGCGGGGGAAGTACTATCTATTCACAAGAGTTTTTCTTTTAAAACATAGATCTAAGAACACATCAAAGTATTCTGAAGGGCTCACACTTCCAAGCAGGACTATCCAGACCCATAATCAAGACGGATGTCTACAATGAAAGAATGGAAACCACTAACATAAAGCACCAAAATACTTTCTGTTTGGACACGCTGGCTCTGAGGATGAAAAGCAGTGGATTAGAGCATTGCAAAAAGGGAAGGTTGCAACCTGTGCTTGATTCAAATCAAAAGTGAAAAACAGAAAAGATACTGCCGGATGTGTCAGAGCTGAAGATGTGGTGCTGCAGTGCAATAGGCAGGCTGTCCAGTCACCGCCTGCACTGTGCTTGCTTCAAACTCCAGCTCTCTGTTCTCTGCTTTCCAAGAGCACTGAACTTGCCAGCAGATTTAAAGCAAAATAAGTACGATGAACAGCCCTGCTGATTTCAGTTTAAATCAGCCTGGAGCTATTGTTTTAATAGACCAGTGTATACATGGCACAGGAGTCCAGGACAGTCCTCAAAAATTTATTCTCCCCTAACCTATTGCTGTTGGCTTTTACTGTTGCACTCTGAATGCTTAACGTTAGGTCAACTCTCCAAAACAAATGGAAAATGCTTGCATTTTCTACAGCTCAGCAGTGAAGCATCTTATCACAGTAAGAGAATCTCAGACACCATCCCGAGTTCCCATTTCGTATTCTGCTGTCTTCTTTAAAGAGGGAATTCCTCAGCAGATCTGCAAACAGGTGAATATTCCCATTTCCTCCCAGGTGCTGAATTTAAAAATAAACTGTTTTGTCAAAAAATTGACTAAGCACACACAGACTGAGTAAGTGCCTCTTTTCACTCCATCGCTTGGCTTCTCCAGTGAGGAAGCTGCTCTGGGATGCAAGGGGCGAATTCTGAAAGGAACAAATGCGGATCTGAGCTCCCTGGCTGCCACTGACAGAATTATGTCTATAATCCCAGGCACCACTTTGAAAATCTACCCCTAATTAGTGGCAGTGCTTCAGCTGCAACCCCCACTCAGCTAACAGAATTATCCAGCTCTTGAATGCAATATATTCCACTTATCCTGTTAGCTTGTTAAGCCATTGTGCTGGCACTGGTGTTTTTCTATCAGGTGCTTCCAAACAGCTGCCAGCTTCTCCGGCAGCAGCCTGACTCCTGCTGGGCTCTGTGCTGCCAGCTCGTGTCCCTGCAGGGCTGTGACCACACACACACACACTGAGGCTTCCCCGTGTGCCACCGTCAGCAGCGCTCCAGCCTTGCAAAACGCCACCTTCCCAACCCATTCCCCGATTAATGGAGAATTTGCCTTTTGTGGGCGTATGACAATTGCCCTCTCTCTGCAGAAAACACTTCTTGCCCCAGCCTGCGGCAGGATTTATTGATTACTTCATTTATTACCAGGAGACAGAAGTTTTTCATTCTAAAAATTTTTCTCCTAGGAACCCCTTAAATAGGTAGCAAGGAGGTGAGTAAACATTTTCCCCCTCAATGGAAAATGTTACGAATTCTTTCACCAGATTTTAGATAACAAACTGTGGCAGCCAAACTAAAATACTGGGGACAAACCTGCTGCTTGGTATCATCAGTGAAGTCCCCTAGAAGGCAACTATTCCATGTCAGCATGAAGCTATTTCATGTTCCCCACCCAATCCCGTGTGTGTAGAATGCTCTTTCACCATAGGATGTTAGAGCAAACACTTCCAGTTAAAACAAAATCAAGCACGGAGGTAAGAAATCTGTATCTCCCACAGAGTCCAGTATCTTTTTCTTCCAAAAATTTATTAAATTCTGCTTTTAAATTGTTTCGACCGCTCTGCCTAATAAACTTCAGTTATCCTTTGGCAGCAGAGGAAAAGCTTTGATCAGAGATTCTGATCTTCCTTCACTCTTTGAAACTTCATTTAAATAGATTTTCAGATACTTGAAAACAAACACAAATGCACATGGTAGGCTTTGGGTTGCTCCTTCTGTGTTGCTGGCTGGACTACACCTGATCAGCAGATACTTCACTCATACCTATCAGACTTCTGGGAGGATCGTTTTCTACAGCACACCCACCCAGCTGCCCCTCACACCGGCTCTGAGACTGCACGCTGTTTGATGCCAATGACCCTGTGAGCACTAAGGAGTCTCTCAGCAAAGTTAAAATGGTCCAAAGCATGACAGTATTTCACAGCCCCAATATTCAAAACAAGCTCTGGTTTAGTTAGCAGGGAGCCATCGCTCCGTGTGGTTGCTGAACAGCTTTGTGCTTCCCAGTGTTACCACCACCCAGAAATAAAAAACCTCTAAGAAAACCTGGGGTTATGATCAGATTTACACCAGGCAGCTGCCTAATGCAGCACAGGATTGGCCCTGTAAACCTGACAGGTCCATGCACAGAGCATTAACGTGCTCAAGCACTCTGACAGCAAGAACTGCTCGTAAATACCATCCTCTCTGGAACAGCTGAGCAATATCCTGCAAACCTCTGAAATAACTGGGAGCTTTGCCACAGACAGGTGAAGAGGCCCACTGAAGACTGATTGGATCACGTAATTTTGCATAAAAGTTGCCCCACCGATTTCAAATACAAACTTTTCGGGAAAACACTTTGTTTGTCTGGAGAATTTAAAAATTGCTGCCAACACCTTTTCTCTCATCCTAGAAATGACCAGAGTGGCCAAAACATAGGGCACATACAGTGGAGACACTGACACATGCATGATGTCTTTGGAAGGTAGGAAACTGTGAGACAGCAGCTGCCTTCACTACAGCTTCAGAGAGTCCTCGCTCTCTAACAGAGTTGGGGTGGGACGAGTGCACAGATGAGTGACGCTGATGTGTGAGGGAGAGAACCACGTTCTCCAGCTCAGCTGTGTCTGAAGGAGGGCTCAGAGCATCACTCGTGCTGCCAAAGCTCTGGACAAGGGAACCGAGTCAATGACCCTCTGCACCATAAAAGAAGCAGCTAGGCTGTGAACAATGCCCGTTCTTCTAAATGAATGCCTCGAATAGCAGTTCAACTGTGAATGCCATTATTTCCAGAAGTGAGTTACAGACACTTTATTTTCAGCCTTGGGTCCTGCTTTGGGCAGAAACGAGGCAACTGTAGATTTATAGTCTGAATTTAAAAGCAGAGAAATAGCTGTGCTACTTCAGATATCCCTCAACCTTGCTGAATTACTAATAAAACATTTCTCTGCACAGAGCATTTTTCTAGTTTTGATGCCACAGAAAGGATAGAGCTGAGGAGAAAAAAAAAATCTCCTTTTACAGTATCTACAGTCAGTTAATGTAGCCTCATTCGCAGTCAGTGTTTCTCCTCTGTATCTTTTAGCAGAAACTGCTTATCTCACCTCAGTAAACCCATGGGCTTGGGTTTTTGCTTGTTTGCTTGTTTTGCTATTTGTCTGGTTTTGTGGTTGTTTTATTTTAATATTTTCTATTTAAAAATAGCCTTTGTTTTCCAACTGGCTTCTGCTGTCTACAGCACCTGATGTTTTGTTTTTCTTAGGCTGCTGCTTTCTAGAACAGCTTTGAAAGTCAACAGCCTTCTCCAGTGAAGTGGGCTTGTGGGAACACTGATTGTAATCAAACTGCCATAGAATAAATAATGGTGGAAGAGATCTCCTGAAGTCACCTGACCCTGCAGTCAAAACAGGCCCAGCTTAGAGCAGGCTGCTCCGGGCCCTGTCCAGCTCAGCTTTGAGTATCTCTGAGGATGGAGGTCCCACAATCTCTTTGGGGACCCCATTCTAATGTTTGATTATTGTCTTGAGACAAAAGATATTCCTGAGGTCTAATCAGAACGTCTCTTGTTGCAGCTTGTGTCCATGCCCTGCTATCATTTCAACACTTAATGTGAAGTCTGCCTCCCTCCCTACAATATCCCGTTAGGCACTTAGAGGCATCAGGAACGTTCCACATAAGACTTCCGTTAAGACTGAATAAATCAATCCAGCTCTGTCTCTGCCACTCCTTGACTGTAAAGCCCGATCTGAAGGATGAAGAAACAAAGGCCAGACTCATTCTGAAAACGACCGTGCCAGGGCACTGAGCAACCCTGACGCAGGGCAAGAAGTTCTGAGAAGCAGCAGCTTCTACAAAATCTGATCTCCAGCAACAGATGAATTCATCACAGCAATTTGGTCGCCACCAAAAGCCTGGGGAAGGATTTGGCCGGGTGCATATTGGATGCAAGACTTCTGAACATAAAGTTATTAAATACAACAGGAGGGGAAAGTGGTGTCAACTAAAAGCAGGAGTGCTGTCATTTCAGAGAAATCAGCTCCGACCGCCCCACTGTGAGGCTCACACAGGTACCAGCTCCCTGTCCGAGAGGCAGCCAAGTGGTCCTGAAGGCTGCCTGTGGTCAGAGCTCAGCGTCCTTTGCAGGCAGCCTGGACATCTCCTAATCCAGAAGCTCTTCAAAACCTTCAAAGGAAGAAGCCAAAAAAAAAGGTGAAAGAAATTTACTAGAAAAGGAAAAAGTGAAACCAGAAAAGAAGACAAAAGTCAAGGGTCTATAGAAGAAAAGTGGAAAACAAAGGAAAAAGCAGTGGAGGATGCTATAAAGAAAGCAGGAAATTAATTTCTAAAATTCCAGATCTTTACACCCAAAAAAAATTTCCTTCCTCCTTTTCAGATACATCTCAAAACACCCAAGCCAAGCACCAGAAAAACCCCCATACCTCAACAGTGATCACTACAGCTTCGTTAGAACTCAAACCCGACAGCAGCAGCTTTCAAACCTGCCTGTTGACAAAGGGGAGAGATCCTTTGGGAACAAATGAGAGAAATAAATAGGCTGCTTCAAAAACCGGGGTTTCCTGACAACAGTGGCACCTCCAGACTTCTCTGGTGTTACGTTTTAAATATTCCCACGTAGCTGAATCAGCTGTACAGTAAGAGCCCTCAAACACTTCCCCTGTGGAATCACAGCCCCAGCACAGTTGCAGTCTGCCAGACAGAAGTCACAAATGTGTTGGTACCTGAGATGCAGCCCATTTTGCATTTTGTGAGCTGAAGTTCACAATTAGCCAGGGTTAGTTAGGTATTATGAGCAGTGCTGGTGGTGCTTTGCTAAGAATATCAATGTGTGGTCTAATTAATGTGGTTTATACTTATGAAATCCTACCACAGAGCCATAAGGGCAAAAGCTGCCTCAATAGAAATAAAAATCAGACTTGTCGAGTTAAAAAGGGAAGCATGTAAGAACAATTGAGTTGTTTTCCATCAGACTTTACAGATGTAAGGATTTAAGCCTCCTTTTAAAATGGAGATGTTGAGTGGGGAGCTGCTGCGTGCTGTCAGTACCGATGGAAACAAGCAAACCCCAGAACTCAGCCAGCCAGCCAGGGGAAAAAAACCCCTCAGATATTCAATGGAAATGGAAAATGTTTCTCAAGAGATTCAAGGATTAAAAATGAACAAAGGGTTCACAATTCTATTAAAGAAATATTCTTACGCACATCTGCTGATATATAACACACTGACCTACATTGACTTCCCCACTTGTAGGAAAGCCTGAGAACAAAAGAGGTCCCAGTAACAGCTATAGGAAAAGATGATTTAGGAAATTGTGCAGTATTATATAACTTTATTCCATCAACAAAACTATGTCAAGGGAACAGGATTATCCCATCAAACTCCAAGAAATCAGGAAAGGCAAACCTAAAAGATAACTGTGAAGCACAAAGTCTGCCTCTTGATATATAAATTTTAATGTGTCTTTCTTTTTTTAGCTGTCTCCCATCGTAGCTTTTTCCCAGTGCAACATTATGAATGTATTTTTGGATCACCCAGGTTTGGTGTGACGTTAAGCATGGGCAATCCAAGATATATTCAACATACAGATGAAATAAAGGATGGCATGATCATGACAGGGCTTGCATGCAGGCACACATGGATATCCATGCATCCTGAACTCGTGGGGCAGATGCCTGCAGGCACCGGTGCCTCTTGGGATGTTGAAAAACTTCCTGATTTTCAGTCCCCACCTGCTCCTCTCTATCTCCTATTTATGGTATTTCCACTGAAACAACCTCCAAGTTATTCCACAAACATTCAAAATGAGCCACAAATCCACCAGTTACAAATGTGTGCGGTTTTACCTCACAGCCATTTCCTCAGCCGTGCCCGCTGATTTTAGGTTATCTGAGGGAATGAGTTATTTCAGAAGAGATCTTTCGTTCTGGCTATTTTTATAAAGGATTATGAATTGCAAAACTACAATAATGTTCTTCTCTTCCCCAGATCTTCCTCCCAGCCCCTCTTCTTTCCAGGACTAAGAAAAGCAGCCAAGAAAAAAGAAAGATATTTCAAGAAAACGAAGTTATTTTTCTCCATTACTCTGGTTACTGAAAATCCAATCAGGACTAAATTGCTGGCATCTATCAGCTGTGGTAGATATGAAACTTCACTGCAGAGCTACACACAGACAGGCTCGGTGCAGGCTACAGATCTGGACTTAAAAAATGTTATGACCTCCTGCTTTCCCTCTGCCTGTTTGTCTGGCTGCTGCTCTGATGTAAAGGAATCCACGCAGTGCCTGGAAACAGGAATGTTGGTAAACGACAGCTGCTGAAATTCGCTGAGAATTGCTGCGTGAGACACTGGGCACCCAACTGCCCATCTTGGCTGAAGTTCACACCTTGGTTTGTGTTCAGATGCAGGTGATACAGATGCAGGGACACACAGAGAGGTCTCGTACCCATCTCCCAGCTCTCCTCCCACCGTGCCAGCTTTCCAGCTGACCCCAGGGAACACAGCTTCCTTTAGTTCAGGAATATGTGATTCCACTAAAATCTGTGTTACATTTGTGGGTGGTCCGGAGACTTTATAATCTGTACACTTACCCAAGAATTCAGCAGTATTCTCAACTACGCATCAAAACTTTGTAAAATTGTACTTGGCTTTTGCACAGCAAATTCACCACTTACATGTTCAGCTCATTTCTCATCTGTGTGTCCTAAACATTTCCCTCCCATCTGCAAACCTGCAGGCTACAGCTCTGACTGCAACACAGGGCACAGGAAGCTTGGCCAGAGCATCAGGAGACCTCAGAAAAAAACACAGCTAAGTCCCCCTGCTCTTTTCTGAAAGAAAACAAACAAAAAACCACAACCAAAACAACCACCAAAACCAATTTAACTCAACTTTTCATTATTCCCAAAGCAGCTGTCCACAGTGATGTGCCTTGTAGCAGTAATTTAAAATAGCCACGCAGAGAAACACAATTAACTTGCACCCAGCCTGTATTTGTGTAGTAATTCACGCAGGCTTTGAGAGAAAGACCAGCTGAACAGGCAGAGGATCTCTGTAACTTCACTGGATCTGGCTTTCAGGTTACTATAATCCACACCAATAGATTTAAACTCCATAACCACACCTTTGTTTTATCACCTCTCCCTGCAGATCAGCCTTCCTCTTCCCTTTTCACCTGGCAGCATGTTTGAGACACAGCAGTAGATACTGTTAAACAAAACACCATCTTCAAGAAATAAAATGAGCCTCTGACATCCTAACGCTGTTTTACAAACATCACAGATATTTTAAAAATAAAATCATATGACAGCAATTCTGCTGTATTTGCCATGTTTTCATGATTTTTGTATTGTTACAGAAGTATCATAGGAATTTTACAAAACAAGTTCCTTCGCTGCCCCATCTACTTATTTTGCCTCATTCCCTGCAAGCTCTTAAAGAGCCATTTGGGATTTTATTCTTTGCTTTGGATAAGCAGTGAGTTCATGTTTTTCCCTCTACACCTTTTAAAATTTATTCAACACCTTAAGAAGGCTTATCCACACAAACAGCTGCCTCTCAGCTAATATTTGCATTTCTTCTTCAACACGAGTCATTTCTTCTTTGTTCTAAACTGATCAGCACAGCTCAGGATGCCAATTTTCCTGAATGGACACGTCAGTCAGAAACCTGACCACTGTGCTTTCCAGCATAGCTAATACTTCCTGCTAAGTCTTCTGCTTTGTCTCATCAGCTAATGGGAATTAATAGCAGATTAAAGTCGATGACAACAGTTTTCGTTTGAGAATTTGCAACCCTTTTGGAAAACATTAATTCTTAGCATGTACCCAAGGAGTAAAACATCGCCACCCACCTCTGAGGTGCAATATAAAGATGACCAACAGCAGTGCTATATAACAAAGCTGAACGAGACATTGAAAAAAGGCAAAATTAGCTTGAAATTGCAGGTAGTAAAGATGTGTCGTCATTAAGAAATTAGAACCGGAACAATTAGAATTCCTACATTAAGTCAGACAGCCTTGAAAAAGAGTTAGCATGATTTTAATGATAACCAGAACACGGGCTTCTCGTTTCGATGAAAGCACAATATCCTCCCAGTAACACGACTGGAAATGCCTTCCTGGCTGTCCTGGTTTCAGCTGTGGCAGAGTTGACTTCTCAGGAGCTGCCAGAGTGCTGTGTTTTGGATTCAGAATGAGAATGGTATTGATAACTCGCTGATGTTTTGGCTTTTGCTAAGTTGTGTTTATCCCATGTCAAGGACTTTTTTTTTTCCTTGTCTCATGCTGCTCCAGTGAGGAGGTTCACAAAAGAAACTGGGAGGGAGCATAGCTGGGACAGGTGACTCGAACGGTGCAAAGGGATATTCCAAGAGATCACCATGGAACGTCGTGCCCAGTAAATAAACTGGGGGGAGTTACCCAATAGAAAAACCAGTCTGGGTTTGGGAAAGGGGGTCTGGCATCAGCCAGCAGAAGGTGAGCAATTGTATTGTGC
>VYZT01047465.1:1916-13156 GCA_013400735.1 Pomatostomus ruficeps
ACCCTCCAGTTTGTTACACAAATGTGTTCATTTCACACCTGTCTCAATTGTTTGAACATTCTTACACAAGGAGTGAGGGGTAGGAGACAAGGAAAGAGCAACTCTTTCCCAATACATGAGAACGCATTAGAAAGGAAATGTCTACAAATGTAGCTTTTCAGTTACAGTTTCAAGGACAAATTACCTTAGAATGCTGGACTAAAGCCTGCAAGCAAAAGAGTTCCACTGTCTCTGAAGGAATTTTACTCAATGTCTCACAATATGGAAGTCCATTTCCTCCAAAACACCATAAGCCTCCCTGAAATGAAACAAGGTAAAAATAACACATTTCAAATGGCTACATAAAAAAAGGATTTCTAAACTAGAATGTTAAGTGTGTAATGATCTATAGAAATTGCTTTAAAGAGTGCATAGCATGCAGGCACTTTTCAAAATGTGCAAATTACACAACAGTATATCAAAAATATTTACTATTTTTAACTGGAAATATTAACTAGATTTTCAGTCTATAGTCTCCTTAGTCTATTAACTTCAAAACATACAATAAAGGGGAAAAATGTAGGATTTTCATTTTGTTAATGGAAGTCATCTTTTAAGATCATTTGCTTAAGTATAAAAAACCAAGAGTCAGATTAACTCTCGACTTGCAAAAATTAGACGAGGAGGAAAAAAGGTCCTCAATATGCAGCACAACTTCAGAAGACCAGTCTCTCAATCACGCAACAGAAAGACCAACATAACCTCAATAAAAATAAAAATACTTCCAAGTGTGGCGTCTTACCAAAGCTCCCTTTGTAGCATGAGCTCTGGCTGTGACAATAATAAAGGAGTGATAGTGTAAAAATAGCACATGTAACTCTGTCATAGAAAAAGAGAGTTATTGTACTCTGAAAACTCTAAACGAAGACTGACAACCATTGTTATTAAAATGACATTCGTTTTTGTTATTGCATCTTATAAAAAATAACAATCACTGATTAAAGAAGTCAGAACTTTTAAACAACAAAAAATAAAATTCACAAGAGAGAGTAGATGAAACTGACATAACAATCATTATTTTTAAACAATAACGGCACTTTAAATGACATTCCTAAAGACACTTAGGAAGCTGTTTCACAGACAGAGTTGAATTCCTAGATGCAGGTCCAAACAGACCATAGACTACTCCAATTCTGTTTTGGTAACAGGAGCCTGTTTCAGGGAGGCATTTCCATGAGATGTAACACAATTTGCTGTTTAAGGTGTGCTAACAAGCTACCATTTTGCTAGAGACTTAACAATGGTTTAATAATCTCATCAGTAAAAGAACATTCAAACAACAGTAAGATGAAATGTGAAAAATCATTTTATGAGCACTACAAGGGGAAAGAATGTTTTGGACAGAGTGTTGAAATGTCTGCTTAATGGGAAGATAAGATATAATCTTGCACCAGACCTTTCAACTAGTACAGCTGGGAAATATAAACAGGCTTTCAAGCAGACAGACTGTATTTACAAGAGATTTTGCTTATGTTCTACAATCACAAAGTGTCTGTATTTCTCTTCCTCTTGCAATGATCAAAAATATGGAAAAAGGTTTGTATGTCTGAGCTCTGCAGGAACAAAGAACCCAAATAGTTCTGTTCTGCAGATGGAAACTCACCCTTTGTGCAGCGAGAGTCTGGCTACTTTCACGTAATGCAAGAGATGTGAAGTACTGGACACATGGATCAAGACCAGTCTGAGGTAAAGATACCAACAACAAGCGAAGTTCATCTTCTATGGGATAATCCTGTGAGAAGCAAGCATAAATAGCTTTTAGGTTATTTTGTTCAAAGCACGAAGCAAAACACAGAAGAAAGAAATATTTTAAATAATGGAATTGGCCATACTAATGAGGCCATAAAATATGAACCCTGGACTTAAGTGCTCTGCAACTTCAGTTTAATAGTTATATCTGTAAAGACTTTGGAAACTGATAATTCTATAACCACCAAATAAGTCATGAAAAGCAAACTTTACACTTCATACTTTGGTGGCCTTATCCTAATGGCTCCAAAGAGAAGACGAAAAACCAGTTCCTCTTGGCACAGGAAACTTAAAAGTTCACCCTTAACTGCACAGAAATTTTCAGAGAATCATGTAATACTCAAGTTGCAAGTGACCCACGAGGATCATAGAAGTTCAACTCCTGGCCCTGCACAGGACCACCCCAAGAAACACATCATGTGCCTGAGAGCATTGTCCAAAAGCTGCTTGAATTCTGTCAGGCTTGGGGCTGTGATCACTTCTCTGGGGAGCCTGTTCCAGTGCTCAACCACCCTCTGAGTGAAAAACATTTCCTGATATCCAACCTAAACCTCTCCTAACAGAGCTTCAGACCATCCCTTTGGGTCCTGTCACTGGTTGCTGGAGTAAAGAGATCAGTGTCTGCGTCTCAGCTTCCCCTCACGAGGAAGCTGCAATCCTCAATGAGGTCTCCCCTCAGTCTCCTCTTCTCCAGGCTGAACAGACCAAGTGACCTCAGCCCTCCTCACACGGCTTCCCCTCAAGGCCCTTCACCATCTTCGCTGCCCTCCTTCGGACACTCTCTAATACTTTACTGTCTTTTTCATATTGTGGTGCCCAAAACTGCACACAGGACTCAAGGTGAGGCTGCACCAGTGCAGAGCAGGGTGGGACAGTGACCTTCCTGATTCACCAGCTTGTGATGCCATGCTTTTGGTGCTACTCCATTAACATGAATGTATAAACTACTACTAAAAAATAAACTTTTTTTAAGGTTTTGTCTTAAAAAATTAATGTAAGTATTTGTTTAACAATCCATATATTGATTGATAGCTTCAACGAAGTAATTTTGTTTGCCCACAGTCATGGAACTTGGAGTTACTCTAATCCTTGATAAAACCAGAGATGGAGACTGAGACTTATATGATGCATAAGCTGCCACAATGACTGGCTTCAACTTCCTAAGCAGCAGATTGGCAACTCTTAGCTTCAATCACCTAGCAATCATACTGCTGCAAAAGTATATCCACAACCATATACTAGTGTAACCTAGTGCTTAAGGACTGACAGGTACAGATCCACTATCACATAATGTTACAAAGACAAGCAAGCAACAACTGAGAATATCACTACCAATCAAAGCTGATATTCAGAGTTCTGTTTGTTAAGATACACAGGTATTTTCTGACAGGGACATCTGCCACTATTCATTGTATTAGCATTACAAAACACCTTGTACATTATACTTCGTATGCCAGTTCTGTTCATTGAAGAAGTTGATGACATGACTGTTCAGATTATCATATATATAATATATACATTCACACACACTTAAAAATTGACTTAAAAAGAAAGCAAGGCCAAATTTATCCAATAAGGATCTGCTGGCACCCAAAAGCTAGCAGTGAAGAGGCGGGCCTACAGTATAGCACCACAGTAGTACTGAGGAGGCAAAGGCCTCCAGGAACACTCTCTATGTGTAAGGTTCTGTCAGTGTCAACAAGGCAATCCAGGATGATTTCTTCACATGGCTTATTAGGCACAGACAAGCAATATGGCTGTCAGACTGGTAACTGGCTCAGACTTCACTGCTTGTAAATATGTCATGTGGATACACAGTCTAAGAATAATAATTATTCAGTGCTTACAACCTTATTTCTTTCCATCATGTCACTCCCTAATGCAGATATACCCCAGGGGTGTATCTGATATTACAGTTTTGTATTTTAGTATTTTACTACTAGTTAGTTACTTTAGAAAAACTCCATTTTAAACAGGTAACAACAACAAAAGCAGTAAGAAGAAGCAAGCAACTAAGAATCATCTAATACCTACTTTTCCTTTACTTACAGTCTTTATTTTTGGCAAGGGTGGTGGAGGCAGGAAAAAGCGAAGGTCAACATCCTTGCATCGCGCCAAACCTATGGCAGTCCTTTGATCACAGGTTTGAGCAACCGTGCCATACTGATAATCTGTTGTACAAGAATTTCAATGTTAGGGTTAAAACTAACCTTGAATACTTAATTTTGTTTCAAATGTTGTTTGTGATCGACTTTGTAAATATATTTGAAAAGAAGAATCATCTCTCTGCAGTCTACTGAAAAAAACCTTTTGATTTTGTAATCACAGATTCCAAAAGTTAAAAACTGCAGATGTTAGATCAGCACTACACTAAGCTGAAACTGGGCATGAACTGTTCCTTATAGGCCAGTTTGGTAATTCAGTGGAAAACCGAAGGAAAAGAAAATATAACCTTAAAGTGGGTCAATACTTTTTCTATAAAAGCTTGCTTCTATTCCTGTTACTGTTATACAATTCTAGAACAAAACTAACAAGTCATTTAAAATATACTTTTCACAGTAGTAGATTGGCAATACTTTTTCTTTGGTGGAGATCACTTATACCTGCAAACTGAACTCACTGAAGCTGAACACTTGGGTCCTAACTGAACACCTTGGTCCTAGCTGTGAAAAATTAGCACATACTTTCAGACCTAAACTTCCTTTGACTTGGTTTTGAAGGATCAGGTTAAAAAGAGCCTGTTTCCCTCATGAAGCAGTTGGCAAGAATAATTAGTGTTTGTGAAACATCCAAATACTACAACAATGAGCACTACAGAAAAAGGGAGATAACAAAAAGCAACTAAATTCTTGATACTAGACATCCTGTGCTCTGAGATCCTGAAATCATGTGCTAAAAGTATTCTTCTACAACAGGCAAAGCTTCAGTTTTGCTACATCCTAGCTTTCAAACGTTTTCAAACAGTTTGCTACCGTAAATTCCCTGTGGAAATTATTTAGAATTTTAAAGAGGCAATGTGAAACAAGATAAATCCCATGGCGTGGAATTGCATTGGAAGAGTGAAAGATCCACAACTGACCAAATTACCAGAATTAGTCCAAAATAGAATGTCACCTAGTTTATGTAGCCTGGTGAAGGAGGGGAGAGAAGAAAACACAAATACACATACACACACCATCTCTTTACTTGGGGTTTCAAGGATAACTGCTGCTAGAGCAAGAGTGAGAACTTAATCACTATTAAATAATAATTAGGACAAAAAATGGCTTACAGACAATGCTTGCACATACAAGCCCTCTACCTCTGGTTTGTCATTACCTACCTATCAGCTCCTAACCAATTTTTAACTTAACCATGGCCTTAAACACACTCCTACAGAGCCTTATAAAAAATCACTGTCAAAACTTGTGACTGTGTTAGCAGTCTGAAGAGAAAACCCAAGGAACTAATGAGCATGAACTGCTCTTTCACACCACAGCAATGGTTACAGTTCTCTGGTGGGAAACAGAGAGAGGCCTGCAGAGTGTCAGTGCATTAGGAAAGAACAGCTACTTGAAATGTAAATAATTGCCCCACATTTTAGACCAAGTTTCATAGCATATTTATGCTTCTTGCAGCTTCTAGCTTTTCTTCATGTTGTGAGCAGACTTGGAACAGCTAACTGAGACTCTGTGGAATTTCTGGGACAAATTAGGCTACTTCAGCATACATTACCATGCCAGTGACTGTTGCTTGCCAGGTCTTGTACAGCCTGCAGTCGGACTGCCTTGTCTTCTGACTGACTTCTCTTTAAGAGAAGCCATAAGGCACACTCATGATCTTCTACATCAAAGGTACTGAATTGTTCTTTGACCAGGAAATAAATTAAATCCAAGTTACTATTAATGAACATTTTAACCAGTCACGTTTCTATTTGTTGAGTAAGGAAATATGGCTTTTGAAAATATTTGAATATTACTGGTCCACAGTAACTTAGAGGGTAATGTTTTAATATTAAATTAGTACAATAACCAATGACAGAATGACATCAGTAAAATGCTGATCCTAAAATGGTGAGTTTGACTCATTTTAGTGGCACCAAGTCAATATTTCCTATCTATGTGACACACACAATCCCTGGCTGGCACTTACCAACCAGAATTTCCTGCAGGAGCTGCAAATTATTAGCAACTTTTGAGGCTCTGACCTTGAAGAATTAATTTCATAGGATGACAGTGGAGATGCACATTGCTATAACCATTTAACAGATAGTTAAATGAGAATAGACAGTATGCCTCAGGAGCACAGTTTCTTATACAAATGGAAATTCTCATTTTAAGTTACTCAAAAAAGCAGCAACACTGTTCCAAAAACCCCTGCTGCTTTCAGTTAATATTGTTAATTTTGAGAAAAGCATAGCATACTTTTCTAAAATGATATTTTGAGAGTATTTCACCCCACACACACCTTTTTTACACAAAACTGATATAAAATATTAACTTGGTATCTTAACTTTTAAAACTCTTTCGAAATAAGAAAAAAACCAACCCCTCAAATCTCCTCTTAACCATCACTTTCATTTACATTAAGAAAAGAAAATGTTTCAATACATAGAAAATAGACAACTGACTGTTAATCCATATTAATATAGAAATTGTAAACTATATCATCACTGTTTCAAGACCAAAAGAACAAGTTAACTTTGTAAGAAAAAAATATTTTACTTCCTAAATGCCCTACTTCTTACTGTTAAGAAATAATAATCATAGATAAAGTCCTGCTGCAATACCTACCATTAAAAGGTCTCCGGAAGATTTTAGCTTCTGTTTCTAGAATTTTCCTCACTGCTTTATGGATTTCTTTTCTGGCTTTGTATGTGATCCCTACAAGAGCATTTTTATATTACTAGAAGTCTGAAAGACTGTTCCCTCACGTCGCTTTTCATAAATATATGGAAACAGAAATACACACACACATACAGACATTATATAAAGAGAATTACCTCATATATAGAGAACTATGTCTAGAAAGAACTATCTTAAAAAAAAAAAAAAAACAAAAAAAAACAACAAACCAGTCAGCAGCTTAAAATAAATTTGGTGACATTTCTTGGTAACAGACCTCAGGAAATACAAGGGTGACTTCCAGAAACATTCTATTCCCCTAAAATTCTGTTTTTAGAACTCAAACAATTATGCATCTTACCTTGAGATTCACTTGGACTCAGAGAAGCTGTACGTACATATACATAGGATTTAAGTTTTTCTTGATGTAGAGCTTGGGTATCGATTTGCAGTAACTTATTTAAGGACAGGACTTCATATGTAATGAACACAAAACCACTTTAACGAAAAGAAAACTTCATATGAATATCAACTAAAACAGTATCATCAAAAAAAAGTTAGCAATCACATTGGTATAAATCATTCAGATTTTACTAAATATATAATAGTCTGCAGATTATTTTGATCTAGCAAAGTAGAAAAAAGGTAATAAAATACTTGAAGTAAGTTATAACTATCAGAAATTGTACTTCAAGACTAATCGTCCCCTAATACTATCACCCTTTTTGAAAGATACACGTTAAAATTTTAACTGTATACATAAGTTACGTATATGCTCACCAGTTCCAACTTACCCTAGTATAAGCGATCCAGTTACCTTTGCAATTTTTCCTTGAAAAAATTAAAACCAAATGTCAAAGTTGTGTGCATCACTTCAATATAAACACAGTCACCATTTGATTATTAGACAGTAAGAATACCAACCATTAAGAACAAGCTTTAAAATTTTTTTCTGTTGCTCTCTGACTTTCAGGAAATTATTAAACAAAATTTACAAATGAAGAAAACATTACTTGATTTGGATTTTCTGCTCACCTAAGCAAGATGATAAAACACGTATCCTGCCAGTCCTGTTTACTTTGAATATTGCTACCTCCCAATTGTATTCATTGCTCAGCTACAAGAATCAACAGCAAACTTTCTCTGCCTGTAACACTAGCAGTGATTTGGAACTCTAAATAATTTTAAAGAGTTACTTTTTCTTACATGTTGGAGCTATTTCTTCAATGTATGTTATTACATACAGGACTATGTATGTTCTTTGAGAAGTCCTGCAGAGTCTCCATAAGAAAATATATTTTTTAAAATAATTCCATGGAATCTAATTTATAAAGCAAACATATAAGCACATGATACTTGCAACAATTTGCCTTTTAAGCCTAATGATTCCTTTCAGATTTCAGCTACTTTGTATCTACACAGTGGATCTGATTATCTGGCTATAAGGATCTCTATACAGAGAAACTCTTATCATTACCAGTAGCAGTAAACCCAATGGAACACATCTCACCTATCATAATTTCTTTTCCTCAGCATGAATTGGGAGATTTGCCCCACAACCATTGCTACCAGTTTCCATTTTGTGAGGCCATAAGAATTTTGCATGCAGACAAGAGGCAGCAGCTACACGTTGAAGAAATAACTGGCAGAGAAGTTTAAAAAGAAAAAAATGCAATGCTTCCTATAGAGCAGAAATTGAAATGTCCTATCTCTAATGCTCAGAAATAATTTTAGAATTGTAGGAATTGTCATTATATCCCGAAGGCACCAAAGAAAGCAGAGACTAAGCAAGAGAGACTGCAGAGCTTATACCAGTAAATAAGGAAAAACAAATAATAGAAACAAGTTTTATTCACTGCTTATGGATGTAATTATTTCATAGCTCCAGAGGCTACAAAAAAAATCAGATACGAGTGGAATTGAAGATAGTTTAATGAGATCACATTTAGTTAGGGAAAGACCCTCATCTAGTGTTTGTATCCGTTCCCAGATAATCTGCCGGTGTCATATCACATATCACCATGCAAAGCAAGGTCAGAAGCAGAGAGCAGGGACAAACAGAAGCTTTTAATCACTAAGTATTCAGGGGCTTCAAACTTAAGTATAATTTAATTATGCGTAGTGTCATATCATTCCTTTTTATTAACACTTCAGATCAAAACATAATGAACTGTACTTACTGATATCATTCCAGGGTACGTGTGTTTTTGTGGCTGGACCAGAGGTTCCAATTTTTCTGTAGCAAAATACACAGTAAGCAGCCACTGACATTCTGCATATTGGGGGGGGAGGGGGAAAGTAATGATTGATTTGAGAATTACAGCAGAAAACATGTAGCATTCTTTTCCTGTCTTTTTACAGCAAAAGTCACGATGGCAAAGGTCACAATAAACCATGTTTGTGTCATTTCGCTTCATATAAAGCACTCCAATTAAAGAACTCTATAAACTTCTCAATTTAATGGGCTGAATTTCAATTATAAGAAAAGTTTAAAGCAGTTTTTTATCAATTATGTTACTGTTGATTTTAGTGACTAAGTAGCTCCAATTAACTTCTCTGCTTCTAAGTCTTCTTTCCTACTTCTTAGTCACCCTTCCTTAAATACCAGATATGGTCATATCTCCATCAAGACATTACTCAGTATGACATGGGTTTTAATACAACGCAGTAACCAACTGCTTTTAAAGTTCATTATTCATTGTGTTGGCAAGTAAGTCTTCTATTTTGACTAAGAAGACTTAAAGAACTACTACATATAAAATAATACTTTTTCCATACACTGCAGAAGTAACATAAGCCCGTATCTTGTAAGCGAAATTTCAGTGTTTGCATTGATGCATTTATACTAACTGAAACACTGAGTTAATGTGTTTAAACGGATGCAAAAACACACCAGTATCTCTCAGGTACTAATCAAATTCTTGTTGGAAACATAGACGTACTTATTAAATGTCAAATTATGTGTCTGCTACCACAATCACAAATAACTCAAAATGATAAAATGTCACATATTTAAACTTGATGTTGAAATATGGAAGCCTGATACTCTCCTTGAATTTAAGGTAATCTTAGATCAAGAACAGTGGTTATATCACTTTTATCGTCAGTGTCCAACATGTCTAAATAAGGGGATTCTTTTTGTTTCCTTCCTTTAACATGTCTTCCCTCTTTTCCCATTTTCCCAAAAGTTTTGATTTTTCCTTTCTCTCCTGCTTGTGTTTGGGAGATTTTTGAAAACCATCAGCATTACCCCAGCATTATCCCAATCACTGCAGACTGCTTTTTGACTTCCACCATCTCAACATTCACTTCAACAGAGTGCACCACACTGTGAAACTTTTAGGCCATTGATAATCAGTCCTCTAGAGACACCTCTCCAAACTCTCTGTCTCATGACAGTTCCTTTACTACCTTTATTCACAGTATCACAGTACTCACATTGACTCTTCTCTCTAATCACAGTCTGCAATAAACATGTGGTTCAGTGACAGCAGGTGCCACAATTACTAAAATTTAAAACATGCACCTGCAAACACAGGAGGCCAAAGTGAGCGCCACTTTTCTGTTGCCAGGAACTTCTGTTCAGGTCTGAGAGCAAACATGAAATCATCAAATGTTATGGGTCTGGAATGGACCTTAAAGATCACCTAATCCTAACACCTCTGCCATGGGTGTTAGGATAACCTTAAAGATCACCTAATCCTAACACCTCCCACTAGACCATGTTGCTCAAAGCCTTATCCAGCCTGGCCTTGAACACTTCCAAGGCTGGGGCATCCACAACCTTCCTGAGAAATCCGTTTCAGTGTCTCACCACCGTCCCAGTCAAGAGTTTCTTTCTACATATCTAATCTAAATTTCTCCCTTTTTTATTTGTACCCATTACTCCTTGTCCTTTACTACAATTCCTGATGAAGTGCCCCTCTCTGACTTCCCTGTAGGACCGTTCAGACACTGGAAGGTTGCTGTGAGGTCTCCATGTAACCTTCTCTTCTCTAGGCTGAACAGCCCCAACGGCTCAGTCTATTTTCATAGGAGAAGGAGAAGTGCTCCAGTTCTCTTATCAATTTCGTGGCCCTTCTCTAGACTTGTTCCAACAGTTCCTTGTCCTTCGGATGTTGGGGACCTCAGAGGCGGATGCAGGCTCCCCAGGTGGGGTCTCAGCAGAGCGGAGGAGGGTGGCAGAATCCCCTCCCTGGCCCTGCTGCCCTTGGTTCAGCCGGCTGCTCTCGGGGCTGCGAGCGCGCACCGCCGGCTCACGCTCAGGTTTCACACACAGGGACACACAAATATAACGCAAAAGAACCCATTTCGCACCCTGTGTCACAGCTGGGCCAGGCAGCTCCGAGCCCCCTCCCGCACCGGGATGCGGTGCCCACCTGCCCGCCTCTGGGTTGTGACTGCGCAGCCGCGGCGTATCAAAAAAAAACCCCAAAACGCACCACCGCAAACACAACTTTCAGCAATGCAACACGTAGAAGGGCAAGGAGCCAAGCGAGGGTGGCTCTGTGCCTCTTTCCAAGGGGAGGAACACAGCACCCGTTACCCTGAGCACCCTTCCCGTGCCGTGCCGGCCGCCATCCCCCGCCCCGCGCCGGGGCCGCCGCTCCCACCTTCCCCCTGCGCCGC